>JAJTJO010000510.1:0-47105 GCA_024550625.1 Dendroctonus valens
CCATCAGCTTGTATGAACCATTCCTCCGCGACGTCAATCATAAAATCGCATGATTTAACTGATTTCTCTGCAAATGCTGCCATTGCGTTAAATTTCGAATTCGGTTTGTATTCGGATACCTACATAATTTCAGAGTATAAAAACGAAAACTTTATTTGAATTATTTATTGGTCTTTATCGAGTATTGTATTATGTATTGAATGTGTAGGACATTTCGCCTTCTTAATGTATGTGTGTTCCGCAAAACAGAATCCTCTAATCTACTTGAATTTGGCAAAATCGAGGCCCGTTTGAAAGAAACTGCCAGTTTAAATAACCCAAACGGCTTTTAAGATAATCATAACCCACGGCAATACGACAGCCAGCTTATTTAAGGCCGATTGTCACATCGGTGGATTGGCTATTAACCAAATTAAGCGTACCCGGTTACGCGTATTTCGGTGGATTGGCGATTTACCAAATTAAGCGTGCCCGGTTACGCATATCTCTCAATATCAATTAAAATGGAGTAATTTATATATTGATAATGTGACAATCAGCACAATTAAACTCAACAAAATGTATCGGCTGGTCGGAAGAGGATCCCAACTTACAACGGAGACAAACTGATGGTTTACAAGTCCATCCTAAAGCCGGTATAGACTTACGGAGTACAGCTTTGGGGTGCCGCCTCCAAATGCAACGTTGAAATCCTCGAACGATTTCAGTCCAAAGTCCTACGAATGATTGTTGATGCCCAGCGGTTCATCCCAAATGAAATTATTTGCCGCGACCTTCAAGTACCAACTGTGAAAGAAGAAATACGAAGCTACAGTGTCAAATATCACCAACGACTAAGTGTCCATCCAAACAAACTTGCTCAACTTCTTTTTCGTAGAAAAATCCTAGGGGTACGAAGGTTAAAACGACATGATCCTGGCGAGCTGCCAACCAGATTTTAATCCACCTCCACCGATTACCAACTTCTGAGCATTGATCACCCAGCTGTCCAATTTTAATTGTGTTTAATTAAATTAATTTTGAAAAGGAGGGTGTCACTGGACCCTCTCCTACACCTTATTTTCAGTAACACAAAATTACTTATTATCTCGAAAGAATGTAATTTCTTAGGGTCAATAAAAAAAAAATAATATAATCATAAATAATAATACAAAAACAACTTAAATAATTCTCCTGGACGGACAATTGCTGCAAGTGGTCTGGCCTTGTATGCATTGAATCGTGCACTGAATCCACGAAACATACGAGGGAACATTGAGATACACCCCGTATCTTCCGGTTGGCCGCAGTCCTTTCCCCACAGTACCAGCCCTACCAAGTTGAAAGTGGGCGCCGTATCCGAGCAGACCAATGGCGAACCGCCGTCTTGCTAAAAAATATTTCCTTTCCAATTGATGTCTTGAAGCAGATTGAACAATTCCCCACCGTGCACGCGTCCAGTTGATTTTGGCCGCCAGCACATATTTCATTGGGGAAATCTAAGTAAGCTGCAGTATTAGTGGCTCCAAGAACATTTGAGTAGGAGTTCGTGCAAGCGTCATTGGTTACGATGGGCACATGAACCTGCTTCAGGATTTGAGTGGGGGCATCATCAACTCTGAAGCTGGTTTGGCCCCAACCAGAAACGATACAGGAGGAGCTGAAAATTTATAATTCTGAGCAAGAGAAGCTAAATTTGGGGCCAAAAATGCTTCTAAAAGCTAAATCGCTATGAGGAAATATATTTGTTGTTTCTATGTTATGTCAGTTTTTCTGTGTTCCTGGCATTGTTTCCCTGCCAAGTTCCATTCAAAGATCTGTTTGGGAATTCTTTGTGTTTGTCCGTGTCCATTAGGTTATTGGTCTGGATACGTCCACTGTGTTTCGTGTAACCGCCATTATTTTTCTTATTTGTTCTTTGGTAATTCTTTCCTTTCTTGACTTACCTTTCAGTTCTTCTCCAAAGTCCTTCTCCGGTGCTGCAAATGACTCTATGTACTTTCTTTGTTGTCCTCATCTTTGAGCAATAACTATTAGCCTTTTCGCTATATATTGTATATGGTTTTCTTGTTATCCTTATGTATATTTTCATCTCACAGTGCGTTCTTTAATAGACAAGTTTATGTCCTTTGAGTGTTTTCCGTTGTTTTTTTCTAAAGTACATTGATTCGGTCTTGTTAATGTTCTATTCATATCAACATATTTGTTTTATTAACTTTCTGCTTCAGGTCGTCGTATATTGTATTTTTTGCATCGCCTCTTCCATTTGGAAAATATCGTTTTATTAACCACGGGCACCTGGACGTTTGGTGTCTTTATTGCCTCCCATAGCGTTCTTAAAAGATGTTGTCAGAAGCCTGTGGGAGATCAGCAAATAACAGATGCTGTACTCAATCCAGTGCTTTCTTTCTATCATTTGTGTTGATCTGCACGCATGGTGGTCATATGTGACCATGTAAACTTTTCGTGTACGTTAAGATTTAAAGCTTATTATAAAAATATTTCATTTGGTTCAGATCTTCTATGGATGCCTATATATTTTTTTGCCTTAGAATAATTAATTACCTAGTAGCACCTATGTAGCTTCTTCCAGATGTCGGTAAGCAAATTGGCATGGCATAGTTATTTATATTAAAGGGTGTTGTCAAACGCAGAACGGCCACATCGTTTTTCAAATAAGTCTGATCGTAATTGCTGTGTATCCACACTTGAGCCACTTGGACCGTTTGGACGTTGCCTAAGTTGGCAGTACTGTAAACGCCCATCGAAACACTCACACTTGTTCTGCAAAAAATTCCGAATGTGTTGTGAATTGGTGCCGAATATCCTCGATTTCCTGCAAACTTACAAGTTGGTTACTTTGTGAGCGGCAGTCAAAACGTGATATTGATCGAGCAAAACACCTCCTCCAGCATAACCGTTTCTCACACCCACGTTGTTGTTATTGATAGAAAAGCTTGCCAAGGAAAGGCGTTTTGAGTGGCAATCCATCTTGAGTACTGGGCTGCGTTGAGGGGGTTCCACAAGTAACCAAAGTACATCTGGTGTATCCAGAAGGGCAATCTGAACCTTGAGTAATTATTCCAATCTGGAAACAAATTGGAAAATAATGCAACTTTTCAGGGGCGAGTAGCTTGCACCCTCAGAGGCATCTTCAGACATATAATAAATTGACTGGGCCATATAGAAAAAACCTATATACTTTTTTAAACTTTGTATGATTAGCATAACCTTTCTTTCTTGCACACGGTTTATAAACCTTTTCATTTCTCTTACCGTAGGTGACATAGAACCTGATGCAGAACCTCCACCTCCACTTGGAGAAGCACCTCCACCTCCACCTCCACTTGGAGAAGCACCCCCACCTCCACTTGGAGGAGCACCTCCTCCTCCACCGCCTCCACTAGGAAAAGCGCCTCCGCCACCGCCACTAGGCAAAGCGCCTCCGCCTCCACCACCTCCGCTTGGAGGAGCGCCTCCCCCACCATCTGATCCACTCAACGGATTGGTCGATGCTGCTCCTCCAGATGGATTTAGAATTCGAGGATCGATAATGCTGCCATCTCTGCAGAGCGATGGAATAACGCAGGAATATGAGCGGGTCTGGAGCTGCCCATACGATAAACCTGAGGAAATTTGATGATGTTTTGCAGCTTAAATCTACGAAAGTTCGCCTGTTCTTTCAGAGGTACCTAATGCTTGAGGTATAAGGGATTTTTGTCAGTAAATTATTCGGAAATTTTTGGTTTTATAATGCAGGATCGGTGCAGAAAAGTGACTTTGTTCTCTGCACTGTCTTCAGAACATGTAACTCAAGAAGATATCGTCATTGTTACCAATTCAGCTGCAAAACATTTTGGGAAGAACATTTATTCTTGGTCAATTTAAAGAAGACATTGGAGTAACTTCGAGTGTATCCAAAATTTGGAGGTAAGTACTTGTGTGTATATTTTCCTGACTGTACTTTACAGTTACAGTAAGTACATTTTGTACATTACAGTAAGTACTTGATTAAAATTTCCTAAATTATCTGTTTGCTGGTGGTTTTCTCAGTAACTGAGAGCATGGCTTTGAACTGAAAGTTGCCCAATTCGGGTCGATAAACATAAGTGAAAAATCGATTTTGCAAACATCGATATTTTCCATTGAACGTTTTTTTGACACATGAGCATGACTATTACTATATAATAGAAATTGCTTAAGTATTTGTTAAGCTTCGCTTCCATATTTTTTGGGGCTTCCAATATCTGATCAGCCCTGACAGCTTTATCAGTAATTTTTTTTTTTTTATTTATTATTATTTTTAAAAATTTCTAAACATTAAAGAGAAAACCCCATAATCAAAAACTTGATCCGGTCAAACTAACTTAGTATTATTTTGCCAAAAACTTACCAAACAAAGCGACGAATATAATAGTTTTAGTACACATTTTTGTTGCACAAAACGACATATTCTAGAATTGAACACGCTGTTGTTAAATGATATATATGTACTTATCCGAGGATAATAATTAATTTCCTATGATGGTCACTTATGGGTTTTTACCCGCACAACAAAGTACTTAGTTTCGGCTTTGTTAGGCGAGTCGATAATTTTATTAAATTATATCCACTTACTGCATTAACATGTTTGTTACAAGCGGCTCAAAAATATGGATTATTTAATAGTTTCGTATCAGAGTTCATTGCTCAAAAATTTTAAACAATATACCAATAACTTTCAAACCAAAAAGAATAAAATAATTCCTTTATGCTCAATTTTCCATCATTAATCCCAGGGGCGAAATGTTTGGGCTGCCCTGTACTTGCCGTTATCATTCATTAACTGCAAATCTCATTTTAAAATTTAAGGTGAGATTTGATTAGTGTTTATAATAAAATTGCTTTGTAAAATATAAATCCCAAAATTGCCCTTATTCACGGTTAATATAAAGTCATTAATCGGCGCATTATCTGGACGATTCAGATATATCCTTGACTGTTTTATGAAATGTGTGTCAAGTGCATGTTTACACGCCAGATACAAGTTAATTTTAACTTTGGTAGCTTTATTGCATCACCTATCTAATAATGAATACATTTAATGGATAATTAGGATATTTTTTTGTTTTTTTGCCACCAGTTAATGAGCTGTAAGTCTAATTTATGGTAAAAACAGCTCGTCTTCTGGAATTTTAGAAAACAAAGAATTTGCAGTATTTTTATAGAGCTTGGAAAATACTTCCTCAAAGCCCCCTTTGACTTCGTTAAGAATCTCTAACGCGTTTTCGTTCACAGTTTTTTCAACTTCCCTAGAAATTAGCTCATTTCCTGGAATGATGTTTGGAAAATCAAACTGGCAACTTTCCACACTCATGTTCATGCTGTAGGACGTGAATCGTAGATAAGTTTTTCCTTTCTTTGTATAATGTTCACATTGAGCCTTCTGCTTATTTTTATACCATCTTAAACACAATCGATGTATCAGATTTTACTCGATATAAATGATTTAAAATACGCACTCATTGTTACGTTACATTTTCCGTGTCCATTGATGGGAAAAACGAGAACCTGGCCGCTTAAAGAATAGTCGCATTCATTCGGGTTCTAGACGTGTACGTTTCGATTTCCCAGATACACGCTTCTTCATCATCTTGTAGACTAAAAAAAAACTGTTGAATTTTTCGTTCTTCACATCATTGAAAAATCGAATACCGGAAATGCTTAACGTCAGCATTGGTCATTCCATGCATAAAAACATGGTCGTATCGCTGGCTAAGAGATGCTGATTTGCCAGGATCACCTGTGATTTCTAATAGTTCCACGTAGAAAGGTTCCAATTTGGGAAAACCGAATTTTTTACTTCCTGAAATGAGCATTTTTTTTAAAACAAACTAGTCGCATTATTATTTTGTTTGAAAAAGTACCATTTGCGAAAAGCAAAAGCGCATCAGTTATACTTTTGGACATGCAATCTGCGTCGGTTTTGCGGCATTTTGTTATTTGTGGCGCTGAAATATCAAACAAAATTTTTGCTTGCGATTATTTATGTCTGTATCTATAAAACAATTTAATTTAAGTCATTAAAAAGCACTAAGTTAAGCATTAAGTTCTGAAGCGACCTTATAATAAAACCTTTAATAGTTTACAATTACAATCATTAATAGACTTCACACTTTTCGATGTAAAATGGGTTAAGGTAATTTTGATAATTGCAATTTAGATGTATGAGTAATATGCGTCGTTGCAATTATTATTTGATGTGGGAATAGTGTAAATTGGCTAAAAAATGTTTCTAGTAATTCGGCTCTTTTCCCCCATTTTTCGACCATTGTAAGTTGGAAGCTAAATAAACGTTAATAATGTTCTTCTAAAGATTAGAAAATATTTCAAAGGTTAAGAACAGTTAAAAAACAACAATCTGATATTTTTTGAAATTACCAAATTTTCCAACAATCTACTTACGCAATAGCAAAGAAGAAACGAAAACAAAGCAAAATAAAATTAGAACAGGCAAATGTATAAAGCCCATGTTGACACTGTAAAAGTCCGCACTTTACTGCTATTTTATAATACTGTTTACTATTTCTGACAGGCAAACATATAAAAAACTGCATTAAACTTGAACATTAATTGCAATTTAATTAAGATTCCAAACACAGCATTGGCTATTCGATAGCGTCAGGTTTTTCAGGTAGTTCGTTTTAGCAAATGTGGATTTTATTCAAACAAAGTATGCATTCATAATTGACCATTCTGGTTTGTTAATCAACCCACTTGTGCATTTTAATAATAAATTTATTTGTTTCTTTGCTTTTATTAGATTGCCCTGTTTGCAGGCAGAAAAGTGAAAAATAAAACTCATTCAAAACCTGTTTGCTTTCGAATGTTTTTATGCGATCTTATATTATTATATTTTACGTACAATTATAAAAACGTATTTACCTGCATAATAATCACTGTTCGTGTGAATTAATTAGGACCTACCTGAATTGAAAAAATTGTGAAGGTTAGTTAATGGTGTCGAAAACAGTCGTTTTTGATGAATAGTTGATAAATGCAATAATTGAAGTTTTATGTTTATTTTTAGCTTTTCGAATCTATTATTAATTGACTGATTTTTTTATGTTTTTAATGTTTTGGTTTGGCGGTTTTGTTAATATTTGCAAATTATGTTCTTGAATTCCCTTCATAAAGCGATGATTTAAACAACATTCGAATTTAAATAATTAAATTTTAGATTTAAGAAAAACAATTTCATAAGTAAGTCGTTTCTTCTCTTGAAAACATTAAATTACAAGTTACAGAGTGACCCCAAAACTTAAGTGGCATATTATTAAAATACAGGGTGTTTAAGATTTTAAAAGCTCTTCTACCATATTGAGCAATGGTTGAATTTCGCGGTTGAAATCGCTGAATTTATAGCCACAAAGAAGTATATTTTTGGATTTGACTGGGATTATTTTACTCCTAATTCCTACACCGCTGAAGAAAATAACAATTTAATCGCAATTTTTAAAAGCTCATAGTTTTCCACCCAAACTAGCTGGGTTAGTAAAAAGTCGCAATTTTCACCGTTTTAGAGAATAATAATCTGTCGTAAAGTGGAAATTGGCTTTGAATAGGCGGAAATTAGGGCTTTTCACTAAGGTAGCTATTGTGTGCAGAAAACTAGGGTCTTTTAAAAATAGCTTAGAAATAGTTATTTTCCTCAGTGGAGTAGAAATTAGGAGCACATAGTCCCAGATAAACTCCAAAAACCGATTCCTGACGAAGTTTTCATTCCCTTTTTGAATCTACATGATGAATTTATGTGGCTTAAACATGCGACACCCTGTATTTTGTCTTGCCGGCTGCGAGCCAACTTTTTACATTGGCAGCGCCATCTATTGTCAACTAATTGCACAATGGCATTGAAACCTCAAAAATTAATTACCTGTTCTTATCTATGCCTCAAATCTTAACCCAAAAAACTTCATTGTTGTCATTTCAGACGATTTTACTTTTGAATATTTTATAAATTTTTAAGTGTTTTAGAGGGTTTTTATCCATTTTACAACCTCCGTAACGTAATGCTAGTGATACTAATTCAGTGACTTATTTATTAGGGTGCTGTGGCAAAATGCGAAAAATTGCGAAAAAGTTTCTCACTGAGCACATTTATCTCCTGCTGGGGATTATAATAGGCCTCTATATATCGTCATTTATATCTGCTGGATTGGATATATCATGTACCACCACCGACAATCCCCTCAGTGTCGATAAACGATTGGCGCAAGAAATCATCAACAGTTCCATCAATAGGGCTGGCCCCAAAGATTCTACCTGAAAGCCCCAAGGGGAGCAAAAGTCCACATTTGTACGGCCCCGTTATTACTCAACTGAATTGGGAATTCGCGAGAAATTGTTTGTGGGAATTTTCACGTCACAAAACAAAGTCAATTCGCATGCAGTTCATATCAATAAAACCATTGGACATATTGTTGATAAGATCAAGTTCTTTATTACAGCCCAGTACAAGCTCAAAACCAAGTTCAATCTTACTGGTAACATTTAGTCTATCTGTTAACAAGCATTTATTGAACGCGGTTGATTTTTTTCAGGTTTAGTGGGATTTACAGATGCCAGAAGTAAATATAGGCCCTTCCAAGTGATTAATATGTGGCAGACACTTTTTCAATGGACTATGACTATTATTTCTTTGCCAATGACTATACTTTTATCAATGTACATAGACTGCAAGATGTCGTGGATAAAATCAGTGTCAGTATGGATGTGTATTTGGGCACAAAAGTTTTGGGCAGTAGCTACTGTAATTTAGGTAAATAATTTTCTTCCCTTTTAGCATTTTATTAATATTTTTTATTCGATTCTAGAGGCTGGAATCGTTATAAGCAACTCAGTCCTAAGAGCAGCCAGGAAAGATTTGGAATGGTGCATAATGAATGCAGTTTCCGATGATTACAGTGAAAACATCGGCCGTTGCATTCATCATAGCTTAAATTTGTCTTGTCAAGAATCTGTACAGGTTGGTGCATTAAATATTAAACTAACCGATGATTCATTGAGGACTCTTCAGGATCAGACGATGCCGTCCTTTAAACTCAAAGAATTCAATCTGAAGTCGTTGCAAACGCTAAGTAAAAATCCAAATTTCAATGCGGCGGTAACAGTTCGTCCAGTGATCGCAAACGATGATTTCTTCAGGCTGAACGCGTATTTTCTCAAGGTGTGTATTAGCTTTTTTTATATAAAGTGAGGATATTTGAATTTTGCTCTTGCAGCAACGCCTGGAAATGTACAACAGAGAAATTTCTGAAATTTCCAAATCTTTAACCGATTCCTGGCCAGCTGGACAGAGACCAGGAGCGGTGCCGGCTACCAGATTCGATATGCCCAGACAACACTACTTTAATATGACCCATATTTTCCTGCCAGATGATTTTACCATCCTCCGTAGGCATACTGAATCCGAACTTGTGGATATCCAGGTAAATGCTCGAGTTAACTGCATGTTGATTGGATAGTTAATTGTGTATGTATTTTTGGATAGAATATACTAAAAGATGTAACTTCACAAGTGACGGCGCAGCACCCAAAAGAATACGAGTTCCGGAGGTTGGTGAATGGATACAAAACGTTTGATTTAAGCCGCGGCCTGGATTACACCCTTGATTTAGGATTCAGGGATTTGCATAGCGGCAAAGAAATAGTTAAAAGGTAGTTCAATTCCGCAACTTGCTTCAATTAGCGGCTTTCAATGAGTATTCTTGCAGATTTGAAGTATGCAAACCGCTAGGCAACGTCGAGTTCATTCCAGTGCCGTATGTGACGGAAAACGCACGCGTTTCAATTATTTTGCCCGTTCAGGAAACTGAAGTTTTTCAAGCCATGCACTTTTTAGAAGCTTTTGACACATCCATTCTGGCTAAAAAGAGAAAACTCTTTTGCTTCTGGTACTCCTTTACCAGTACAATAGCGAGAGTAAAGGTCGGTGTGAAAATGAAATAAAACACTTTTAGTTGATCAACGAGTCATTTGTAGGCTCTCAAGATGTTTTTGCGAAACTAAAGCGATTCGTAATTCAGGCTTCAGCAAAGTATGAAAACGAAGACTTCAAAATATCATGGCTATCAATCCGACTTCCACAAACGAAATTTCCCTTATTGGTGGAAAACAATAAAGCCTTACACTTTGCTCTAACAGATTTGGCTTTGAAGAAAATTGGCCTTCACAGTTTAACTTTAGTTTTAGATGTTTGGGCCTTCGTTTACTGTGGATTTCCTCAACAGGGTAAGCAAATATGGCCTAAACAGCTCGAAATTGATTTAATAAGTGTTGGCGTGTTGCAGGTACGAATGAATACCATGGAAGACTATCAGATTTATTGCCCAATACCATTCAGGCAGTACAGTCCTTTTGTAACTCAATTGGCGCACTTGGAAGTGACTAAAATGTCTGGACACTTTGATAGGGAGGAATTTCGATATGTTGCGTTTTATGGCAGTGATTACGTAAAGGGTAAGTATAATTTTCTGCATGATTACACTAACCAAAGTATCTAACGGGCAGAACGCAAATGTTTAACAAAGCGGCGCTTTACGTAAAATAACGAAATTAATCAAGGTATAATCGTGACTACTTTACGCCGTCATAATTGATAGGATTGCCAAGAAAATCAACAGAAAATGTATGTAGTTGGTGTGTAGTAGTGGTGCAGCTGCAATTTAAGGCCCGTATAATATGCGCTGATATTAAACCGGTAACACGTCTTAACGTAGTTATAACAGTGAGTTTACTGGATAAGTTTGGATAATGAACGCAGAATAGAATTTTCCACATTCAAATGTATTGGAATCAAGAAATATTTGGTACTTTCAGCCCGCAAGGAAACCCAAAGTCAAATTCCCCTAATCAGAACGGACAACGATATAACAAAGCTGCTGAAAAACGAAACAAAGGAGAAAGGAAACATTTTCGAAATGTTCTTGCAATATGGGCGGGATATCCATTGTATGAGGGCGACGGAAATGAATTTAAAAATTTTATATCACTTTGAGAAGGATCGAAATCGAACGAACAAGTTCTACGGAAACGATGCTCAATTAGCCAAGTTGCTCTTAACCAAACAGGATGTTATTCCTGAGTTAATGTGATTCGAGTGCTCTTATGCAAAAAAACAATTGCTTGCCATATTCACATTGTGATAATTGTTGCCGATATGAAAATTTCCAAGAGTATTTTTGAATGTTGCTTAAATTAGAAGTAAGATGGAAACAGCAAGAATTGAAACGGAAAACAGTGTCTTAAAAATATATCTAATTTAACATACATTTTATTGTCATTTATGTATGAATAGAATTAAATATCTATTCAATTGTTTTTTTTAATCTATTTTTTGTATTTTTATTTACTGAGAGTCTGTGGTAGTCTCACTTTTTGTCCTCCATGATATTTACGCTGTAATCTAATTTGGTGCAATATATTTTTAAGTATTATTCAGTCTATTTCTGATTGCCATCATTCCTTATAGATTTTTGGTTAAAAAGTTTTATTTACTATTTTTGAATAAGACACACAATTCCGCATATGCTCTACATTCGCCATTATGGCACTATTAGAAGTGAGTACGATACACTGCTGAAATGCTCTGTCTCGAGAAAAAGTCCGTTTCTTTTTCGTGCCAGTTGTACTTTTTCGGAAAACGGAATTTAAGTTGTTTTTAGCGTGAAACTTTGACCAATATCGCCGGTTATTCAGTGTGTCCAGTATAAAATGATGTACATGGGGATATTGGAAACCGTTAGAGTTACAGGGTGGACCAAATGGGGAAAAAGCTGCGCAATCAAGTGCCTATAAATAATCTGTCATCAACTTCTTTGAACTCGGAATAGCAACGGATATACAGGAAAAAAAAGCGCGTTTTATAAAATCCTTTATATCGTGTTTATTATAAAGATACAATAACGACAATTTCAGGGTGGGGGTATGAAATGAGCGTGAATTTCAAAATAAAGTAAAAAATAATCTAGGCCCACTATGTTCAATGAGGCCGAAGTCAACTTTTGTTTTTCTTATGGGCGCCATATTGAATTTCTGCATTTTTAAATTCCCCTTTAAATATACTCTTCAACCATGTATAAACATGTTTATGTTCGGTCAAGATAAATAATTAAAATTAACAAAATTAAGATTTAATGGTAGTAGGCATTGATATATCTATTAATTATTACTTTAAATTATTATTGATCATACATCGAACACTGCAAAAGAACAAGTAACATTTTAGGATTAAAGTAGGTGTTCAAATAAGCCACCGTTTTCTCGCACGCACAACATACATCGTCTCATTACTGCTTCACAGGATTTTCTGATCATTTCTGGGGTAATTCTGTTAACAGCTTCTATAACAACGTGTCTCAGCTCCTCTTCGGTTTCGTATGACCTACAGTATACCACATTTTTTGAGGAAACCTCATGCAAAAAAATCAAGCGGTGTTATGTCAGGGGATCTCGCAGGCCATCTTACTGGTCCCAGGTTGCCTATCCACTTGTTGGGAAATTCGTGATTTAAAAATTCTGTGATAATACATCCATTATGTGGCGGCGCGCCGTCTTGTTGGAAATACAAGTTTTGCAGGTTAGCTACTGGAACATCCATAAGTGCTTCCGCTACGTTAGTTTGTAAGAGGTTGAAATATCTCTCAGAATTTAAGTTCTCATTAAAAAAAAAATGGTCTAATCACGTGGGTACCCACAATACCTAACCAGACGTTAAATCCAAACCTCTTGGTGCCTAACTTGACGAACTAGCCGTGGATTTTCATCTGACCAAAAAACGGTATTTTTACGATTAAATAGTCCACATTTAGTAAATTGGCTCTCATCTGACCAAAGGACTTTTAAGGAAAAGTTTGGTATCTCGTTATTTCTTTGAATAAACCACTGACGAAATGCCATTCTTCTAATCGCATCGCCATTCTGGAGTCCCTGGCAGGGCCGTTCACGATAGGGGTGATATTTATGACGCTTTAAAATACTATTCGCCGTTGACCGCGCAACACCTGTTGTGGCTTCAATTTGACGCCAAGACGTACGAGGTGTCTCAACCACGCTTTGCATTACCAAAATTTCGTCTGGAAGTTTGTTTTTCTTTACCTTAGCAAAACTCCCGTAAGCTACAAGGTTGTCTTTCAGACGCCTAAACATAGTTCTACCAGGTTGTCGCCTTTCTGGATATTTATTTAAATACACATTTCTTCAGCTTTTGCTTCATTTTGACGACAGAGAATAAAACACTCCGTAAACAACAAACAAAAACATATCGTATTTTTCATAATTTGAAACACACAATTAATTACAAACACTTGACACTGAGCTCCACCCTGAAAACTTCGTTATTGTATCTTTTATAATAAACACGATATAAAGGATTTTATAAAACGCACTTTTTTCTTTTTTTCCCTGTAAATCCGTTGCTATTCCGAGTTCAAAGAAGTTGATGGCAGATTATTTATAGGCACTTGATTGCGCAACTTTTTCCCCATTTGGTCCACCGTGTAACTTTAACGGTTTCCAGTATCCCCATGTACATCATTTTATACTGGACATATTTCGCGTTTCATGACATTCGCGAATATACTTTAATTGCAGCGAAGAAAAGGTTGTGAATGTGTTCCAATGTAAATATTATGAATTTAAAATCCACAAAAACAATATCCAGGAAAAATGCTCGGGTGTTTTGGTTTATTTTTATTGTAAAGACAATGATGATTAACAATTAATCATGTAATACCAAGAAAACGTAGTCATTACGCTTAATATTTTTTTCAATATCTATAGAATTTACAAACATGTATAATTGGAAACAATTAGTTTAGTTAATTCTAAACACTCGCTCCTCTCGGATACATCTTTATAGCTTACACATAAAATAAATCTGTTAAATGTAGATTTTGGTCGCAGCTAACTATACAATAATATCATAAAAAGTATAAAGGTTGATGACTCTGAGCTTTGCGTTGCGACCAGTCAGATTTTCTGGAAAACCTCCATCTTGGCGAATGTACCAATAAAAATATCTACTTAATTACAAGGTTAAAACCATGTTGAGCTGATTCTGAAGGTACTGCTATTAGTTCCACAAATTTCACATCATTGCCCCCATCCTCTTCCACTTGCTCTCCATGTTCTTTCCTCATGTGACTCTTCCTGTAGTAAATATCGCTAAATTTCTTATCGCAAAAGTCGCACTTGTAGGGCTTTTCGCCAGTGTGCGTAAGTAAGTGGCGCTGCAGCTTGTTATTGAAAGTGAACTTTTTCGGACAAAGCATGCAGAAAAATTTCTTTTCTAACTTCGGCGCCTTCCAGTTGCCCAGGTCGTGGATGATTTTCAGATGCTTATTAAGGCCCTCTTTGTTCTTGTACTCTTTATCTTCGCATAAGCCGCATCTGAAGTTCTTCTGGTTGGAATGACTAAGTATGTGCTTGGAAAACTTCCGACTTGTTGAAAAACTTCTTGCCGCAAATGTGGCACGCGTGGTCTTTAATTCCACTGTGTCTCTTCAAATGCAACGTTAATCCACTGTTGATCGGAAACCTTCTGTTGCAAAGCAAACATAAATATTTCCAGTCTTGCGGTTCAGTGTGTTTCACTATTTTGTGCGTTCTTAATATACTGGTTGTGTTGAACCGTTTTTGGCAAATGGTGCATTCATACTCTTTTTTGTTCAGGTGAATTTTGTTGTGGTGAAACAAATCGCCGGAACAGACAAATCGTTTGCCGCACGTACTGCATATGTACGGCTTCTCATTATTGTGGTTTCGTTTGTGAACTAGGAGACTGTGTGATGTCGTAAAACTAGCTTCACATAATGTGCATTTATAAGGTTTTTCAAAGGTGTGCTTTGATCTTATGTGAGCAGACCAGTGTTGGTGTCGATTGAATTGTTTGCCGCAATATTCACAGGTGAAGGATTCAGCCTTTTTCAGTCGTTTTCGTGTAGGTTTTTTCACTTTCGGCTTTTCCAATTCTTCTTCACTCGAATAGGAAGCATCGTTTTGTGAAAAATAATCGTGCTCCTGATAACTACTGGGCAGGGATTCTGTTTTAATATTTTCTTTTGTGTCGTCCTGATCCCCAGCGTTTAATTGCGAGTCTTCACTACTTTCTGGCTCAGTATCTTTCGTGATTTTATCTGAAATCAGAATAATGGGTTATTAAACACGGCTCTAAAATGGAGTTATGGGTCCAAAGACAGCTTAATTAGTCAGGTTTGATTGACAAAAGCCCTACCTCTGGTGCTTTTGTCTTCAATGGACACATGAATTCGTGTAATATGAGCTTTTAAAAATCTTTTCTTTTTAAAAGATTTTTTGCAGGCATAGCATGTAAAAGTCTCCAATTCCACCTTCTTTTCCTCGAGTTCCTCTTTCAGCTGTTGCAGCTTTTCCCTACGTAAAACATCGCTTTTTCTACACTCCTCAATGAATTCATAGACAATATTGACTTTGTGAACGCAGTTCTTACACAGGCTTAACGTTTTATCTTCCCAATTCTACAAAAAAGCAACAGATAATTTAATAAACAATGTACAGGTACACTCATAGTTACTTGTGTAGGGTCACATAGAGCTAGTTTTTCGCTATATTTTACGCCATTCGGGTCATACTCAGTTATGTTTTCAAATTCCTCGTTTTCTTCAAGACAAATACAGCAAAAATTGTGATTATTTGCCATTTGAATAGATGCTGAATTAGAAAAATAACACACGTGAAGATAGCAGTTTTAATATTGATGTGCTGTCGTTGTTGACGTCTATTTGACAAAGTTCCCAACGAACTGGGGACGTCTATCGGGCGAATATAGAACTGCACGAGCCAGGAGGAACGTTAATTCATTTGGGGTTTCTGCATGAGACGGTTTTGGACCTATTAGCTCTCATCAGGTGGGTTCAGCCTGAAATTAACACTCCCGAAACCTGCCCTTTATTTATCTATATGTTTAATATCGGGGGAGTTTCATGAGAGTAATAAAGTGTAGGTTTCAGGAGAGTTATTTTCAGGCTAAACCCAGCTAATAGGTTCGAAACCGGTACTGGATTGGTGCCTGAGATAAGCATATCTCGAGATCCGTACAATTTGCATTGCTTAATATTTTCTAAAACCCACACGCTCAAAGTTTTTTGAGATTTGGGTTGAAATTTAAATAATTAAATGTAGGAACAAGCAAAACGATCATAACTCACTGACTCAGACTAAAATTGATCATATAAATAAAAAAACATATTTCAAAATCGGCTACTTTAAAGGCTCAACCTGGATGTTATAAGTAAATTTGTTATTTTTTATTTTCGAAACAAATTATGAAAATAACAACATATAAAATCATTAAAATTAAAATTAAATATTATAACATAATTTACAAAATAGGGCAACAATTGTGTTATTAGTTAGATAAATAATTGGAGTTTACAGAACAATATTTCAATTAATTTCTAGAAGGAATCCGCTCGATCGACATCAGAATGTAATAAAACTATTAAACATTGTATTAACTAGCGAAACACTGGCAACATATATCTTCCCAACTTTTTAATAACAGGCTTAAAAGAAGTAAAAGGGCGCTACGATAGAAATTATACCGCCATGTGTCATGGTGCCAGTGGAAATATTGCGCTTTTTGCCCGAGTAATAAAAACGAAATTGCTAAATAAATGAAATTTTCAGTTTTTGTTGTCGTTTTCTGTGTGTAACACAGTTTCCATTCAAGTTTCAGTCAGTTAAAGCGACCCAAAACTATTCACACATTGAATGTGTTTCGACGTTCCAAAGCTGAATTAGGGTGCAAAAAAACTTCACAAAAATATTTTTTTAAATACGATTGGCAATAAAGTCGCTTATTAAGGAGAGATCCAGCTCCATACAACCTTTTACAGCAGCTACATACAATTGGCCAAGTAGGGCTTCAAAAGAATACTAAATATAGTTTAAATAAAAATAACATTCGAGCCCCTTCAACACAATGGCTTCCAGCTACAATCCCCGGTAAAATAGAGTGTCTTTGAAACTCTCCAACTGGGAAGCCAAACAAAAGTAAAGAACTCCAACGGGCGGGAGTTAAAAGTAAACACTTTGCCATAATTTCCCTTAGGTACGGGCAGATTATGTGTACGAATGTATATAAGATAAAAGGTATTTTAAACGGGTGTTCAAGTAAACATCATAACGGTTTAAACAGTATCACTTTGAGATTTCGGTTTTTATCAGTTTTTTATCCATTTTATCAGCAACTTTACATTTTAAAACAAGTCAGAACAGTTAAATCTATGTAAGGTTTATCGTGTTAACTTTCTATTTCTGCAGACACATATATCTTTAATCTGACAGAAATAAGCGATAAAGAATGGTGCAGGAATGATATAAGGAGGATCAGATAGAATGTCTAGATAAAACTTAAATGACGATATATCATGAATTTGAACAGCGCAACTTTTCACATAAAGATTACAATGATAAGTAGGCAAAATGGGTGGAATGCCCTTTGTTTTGCAGAATTATTAAGAGCAGCTGCCTTTTATTAGGCCAAATTTATGATATAATTACCAGGAAAACATTCGAAAATATTTTATTATGCAAAGAAGGTCGAAAGTATCAAGAAAAACTCTTTATCGGGGATGAAGCCACAATCAAGACTCGTGCACAATCAGACCCAAATAGATGAATCAAAAAAGCGATTTGGATCAAATTATTCCATTCTCATGTTAAAACATTTTCGGATCAAAGTCCATTACACAACACGATTAGTCAAACCCTTTTAGAGCGTAAATCCAAGACGCCACTTTGTTTGCTATAAAGCAATATTTCCCAGAGACTCGCTCAGTTCTAAGCTACTTAATAATTTCGATTGGGACTTGGGAAAGTTTAACAGGGTCCATTCCGATCACAGTCAACTTTCGAATCTAGCAGCCGGTCAAAGCGTGAAAGCGAGTAATGCGATTAAAAAACAATCCCTTAACTTCCCGCCCTTACTCTAAATATCGCCAAATTCAATTTGGAGTTACATGTAAATTGTTTTAACGAAAGGAAAGTCCGTGTCCTGGAAAACATTAACAGATAAAGCTTATCCGGGATTAGTTTGTTGTCTAGTTTATTGCAGAAATAGATGGACTTTTGCATTGTTCCATGAACGGAGCCAAGTTAAAGTAATCCGTTATGGTTCAAGTTTGTCTCTACAAAATCTTGGACTAAAGTTTAAATGGCGATTTTGCGTCTTTCAGATTTCATCATCTAGTTTTAAGTATTTGTCTACTTTTTTTAGTATTAACTTCTTTATTTTGCTTCTACATATTTAGCTATATTTTGTTTTTTAATTGACTCTTCTACTTAAAAGTTTGGTGAAACAGTATCCATTATTTCAACTTGGAAGCTCTTTAATGGAAATTCTCATTTCGCTTAACGAAAAACTTGTACTCGTTGTTGGAGTCTTTGCGATTAATTAAGAGGCAAAAGTCAACATGTTTTATACCAAGAGATAGCTATTGACATGCTCTATTAAAACGGCTCTTAGAGTTATCCGTTCATTTTTGACCGTTTGGGAGATATGAATTTTTTAAACTTTGGAGACTTGTAGGAGGCGAGCGCTACCCAAACCGCCAAAAGTTTCTTACACAAAAATCGAGCTCTTCAATTAGCATATTATTTCTCACAACCGCATATTTGAGCATAAGTCGACCCAATTTTCATTAAAAAAACAGAAGTTTATTAAAGAAAAAAAAATAAAACCAAGAGAAGTGAAATGTTGGGTTCAGCAGGAAGATTTTCTCTTATTTTTTCGTTCTCTTCCACCAAATACAATAAGGAAAAATGATGGAGATTAAGAACTATCAGTGGAAATAATTATGAAAGTAAATAGGATAATTGCAGAAGAAAATTGACTTATAAGTTATAACTAAAAAAGAAATCAGTCTAAACGGAACAAATAGCATGACGAACGACTCAAAAAATGAAAGAGAAGTTTAATCGAATAAATAAACAACACGTGAAATGCAAAAACGTAACTCACATTTACTTCCACAACTAAAAAAAAATTTCAAATTTCCTTCAATTTAAAGACAAAAACAAGAATTTCTAATGCTGCGAAGGTTTTTGAGATAAAAATAACCCAAGCGGTTTCAAAGAAGAGCAATAAATATAATGCGATTAAGGGAGATGAAGTGGACGCAAATAAAACTACGAGGATTCCAAAAAAACACGTGTTCCTCATTTCTATTTGAAATAATTTTTATCAAAAAACCTTTCCTAGGCTCTATGTCTCAATGAACCCCAATGGGACCCAAGGAGCCAACGAGGCGAAACATTCTCATTTGAGCCCCAATTCAAGAAACTTTTTGATCGAAAAAAAATCGTCTGCAACTAGTTTAAAGGAAAACTGAATACGAGATTTTTTATGCCCATTGAACCCGTCTATACAGTGCCTTTATTGTGGAACTTTTCCATAGTTTTTGGTTTTTGAGATATGAGATTAGTTATACCATCTGGCTCTTCAACGGACTCCACCTGCCTTCAGTGATCGTACGTTTTTGTTTATATTGTATAAGTGGGTACTTAAAAATTGTTTTACTTCGGAAAAATGGAACATGTTTAGTTTTTTCTTCAACCAAATACAATACAATAAATAAAAATGATGGAAATTAAGAAATATTAATGGAAATTATTATGAAACTAAATAGGAAACTAAAGAAGAAAGTAGAGGAATAATTCAAAAACAAATCAATGCGAACGGAGCAATCAGCATGATAAACGAGTCAAAAAAGGAACGGGAAGTGTAATTGCATAAATATTCCAAACAATAAACAAAACTTGAATTGGAAAAATGTAACCCACATTCCAGAGAAGAAAATGTAAATTACTTCCACAATTAAAGAAATTATTTTAGATTTTCTTCAATTTTGACACAAAAATGAGAATTTCCAATGTTGCGATTCATTTGCGAAGGTTTTTGAGAAAAAGTAAACGACGCGGTTTCAAAGAAGAACAATCAACATAAAGCTTTTAAGGTACTTAGATGAAGGAGACGCAAATAAAACTACGGTGATTCGCAAAAGGTAAAATTTTCCTATTTTAATCGAAGGAATTTTTATAAAAAAATCTTTAGTAGGCAACGAGGAAAGAAAAATTCCATTTGAGCCCCAATTCAAGAAACTTAGTCCAATTTAGATGGAAAAGGATCGTCTGTAACTAGCTGAATATTGAGTTTAGAGGAACACCGAATACAAGGTTTTTTATGCGCATTGAACCCCTCTATCCAGTGCCGTGCTTGGAACTTTTTCATAGTTTTTGTATGGGTGGAAATGGAACAATGGAAAAACTTCATGGCCTCCAATGAAGTCCAATTTAATTGCTATCATACAAATATAAAAAAACAATACTCTCACTGCATGCGTTTTATCGCAAAACTATAATTTCACCTGATAACCTCACTTTACAACATCACTTTTCATTGCTTCAGCTTAATTTGAAAGGAAAGTTAGAAACAAGAGAATAGTTTCCCTTCTTTAAATTCTTGCTCGATACAAAAAACGAGTCAAAATATGGCCAAAGTGACTATTTCCTCAGACGTAGTTTTTTTGCGAAAATCGCCTCTTAATGCGAATGATAACGACGATTTGAGACAACATCCTAATTCGGCTTTAACAAGATAACAGCTACGAATTATTAATTTTACCAGCAGTAGATCCTGATAACGGAGGCTGGGGATTATCCTGCTGAATGGAGAACTCCCACGAATCAGAGAATGGAGTCCGAAGCCAATTATTTTTGGTGTTGAGCGCCGATAGTGGATATCTCTGGATAAATTATTAACTGGATATTTATCAGCATTAAAGGAAATTGAGTATGGTACAAGAACAGCGGCTAGATGGGCTGTTCTAATGGCCTTAACTAGAATTACACACTTACCGAGCAGCTTTAAAGGTTGTTTCAAATTTAGTGCGTTATACATTGTGATTGAAAATTTGCATCTTCTGGAATTGGAATTAATCAAGAGAGTAACAGTGAAAGACCAACTTTGTTAAAATAATTTGAAGGGTAACTAAATGTTAATTTAAAAACGCACAACAATGTCAAAAACCCAACATTTTCCGAACACTTTGGAATCCAATCTATTGAAACGTTCCAAATTGTGTATAAAGAAAATTTTGTTTTGGGATCAAGAAGCCGTTCGAATGGCGGATGGAGAATAATAATTCCGTCCATATTTCGCAATATGATTTATTTCGGGTACATCCGTTCGATTCTTAACACCCCAAAATTGACTTTAAACCGGATCTTGTATAGATTTAATGCCGGTGTTAGCTGAACAGGACGGTCGAGGCGTAATTTTATCGGCTTCCATTTAAAGGGAATTAATAATTCCCGCGGCGCATCCCGCTAATGCCGAATTCGGGCCCTTATCTTAGGATTAACGACCCTTATTAGAAAAAGGGCAGGAACAACAGGCCCGAAAAGCTGCAAAACTTTAATGGAAAATAAAAGTTATAATTGCTATTTATTCGGACCTGCCTGAATTAATCTAATTACTTTTCGGGATTTATTGAGAGGGTTGTAATTAACCATTTCGGCTCGGGGTGTTGACTGGCTCACCTGAACATTCTCTCTGCTTTATTTCCTTTGCCCTCCCTTAAATTATTTGTACTGTAGCCTTAATACATGCGTTTTCCCATCACAAAACTGCTCAATTTCACTTCACAACATCAGTTTTCATAGCGTAAATTCTCTAGCAGCCAAATTCAATTAATTCTTTGGAGAATTATTTATACCATTAAGAAGAGGCACAATGAAAATGGACAATATTGACCACGCAAACTTTTCAGGCAATAATTCCACTGATGAAGCCACATAGTTTAAATGCAATCGAGCAATATTGCAGGGAATTACACCGAATTCCTCCATTTCGTTCTGCGGCAACATTTTTTTTATTTGCCACTAAAATCGTATTAAAACGAGTGGTGATGGGACAGAAAAGAGGATTCTTCTCGATTTAAATGTGGTCGCGGTCGGTCGCTTATGTTTTAGTTAAACCGTTTAAAAGGAAAATAGGGGGGCTGAATTTGGAGGGATGAAACATTTACGGCAGGGTCGAACTAGAAGACACTCAGCAGGAAACTGAATTTATATCATTGAAAATAGAATTAGATTTTTTTTTGGAATACACTCGAATTTTATTAGTTACATTATAGGAAAATATTTATTGAATCTCGATGCCCTTGCTTATTAGGGACTGTAAACTCATGGCTCCGTAGTTTGCGGTGTTTCTTCATTTTGCTATGTTCTGGTCTCTTTCAGTAATACGTGATTTGGTGTTTTTGGCAATTAGCCATAATATGAACTTGAGTCTAAATTGAATTGCTGCATTTTTTCCAAACTGCATAAGCATTCATAATCCACTTTATCCGACTAAAACGGACTGAAATAAATTATTCAGTTACTCACGAATAACCTTCGGGTCCTAATGAATAAAACTCCTGGAAATCTAAAAAGTTCGCTCTTAAGATGGCCATTTGGGTAATAAAATGTCAGCCCGTTCTAAAGCAGTGACAAAAGCTACTCTTATCTTTTTTAAAACTAATTTAAGCTGATACTAGGTAATGCTTTCCTTTCATTCGCTGGAAGGATATTTTTCCATTGTTGGAAAGATTTAGCTTCCAAGCGTTTCAAGAGTGGATTTTAGGTAATTTGCGGACGATTATAGGACTTTTGATTAAGTTACTTCGTCAAATCAATATTAATGTGAAGGTTTATAATGTTATTTCCATCCCCTGTGTGTTTTCACTCTGCTACAGGTGAAGTATTTATGTCAGTCATCCTGACAATTTTTTAAGCATCAAGTCCGTGAAAGCTCTTAAGCGGCATAATGAAAATTTCGGTTAGTTTGTACCTAGTGGGCTTAACGTGGCTGAACTGGAGAACTGTAATAATCAGCGCCAATTTACCTCAGCAACCTTTCAACAACACTTTTAGAAGCAGAAGTTTGAAAGCGATCGATTGGTGCGCCTTAAGCTGTCCCAAAGGTCCAAACATTGCTTGCACCTTGCAAGGCGACTGTTTAAACATTGCCGCACCGTGTCAACTTCTGCTATTGGACAAATTGAGACTTTTGCATGTTCACAATCAGCTAAGGTGGTTAATCGTTACATTATCATTCCTGATTATGTCTAAGGAACGTTGTTAGGAATCTGTTCGCCACAGGAAATGAACCTCGAGCAGGAGACTTGCAAGTCGCAGACATGATGGCGGTCCAATGGGATGATGATTTGGCTTTCACTGCAAGTTGCAACTTGAAAACGTGCCCGCCAACCATGGAGCACGATAAATGCCACATTACACCGTCTTTTAAGACCTCAGGACAGAATTTGGCATGGGCCTCAGGAGTTCCCGATTGTATCAAACATTCGCTGAAGATGGTGCAAAGCTGGTAATAATTGCCTGAAGAAATCGGCTGGTTTGAGTCTCAGACCGGATCTTTTTCTGCACTTGTGTGTATTTTTTTCTTCATCCAAAACAGTCTGCTCGAGACAGTTCTTCAGGGAGAATGTTAGATCTTGAAGTGCTCAAACGAAGAGCCGTCTATCAGACGTGATTCTAGTTTTAATGCGTATTTTCCACGTAAAAACACTTCCCATCAACCGATTAAGACTGAAAATTTATAGGTATAGCGAAGTGAATACACTCACTGAACACCAGCTACGTTCTTGGGGTAAAAGCTATCAATTCCAATCGGGAACGGGACATTTTACGCAAGTGATTTGGTCTGAGGTCACCCACATTGGGTGCGCTGCATATGAAAAAGATTTGGAAGGTGGCCGGAAGGAATGTATGATGGCGTGTAATTATGGCCCGGCTGGAAACACGCTGGGCCGCAGAATGTTCAAAGAAGGACCGCCAGCCAGTGCTTGTCCAGAAGGCCTGGCCGCCAATAGCAAACATGCCGGACTGTGTGGCGCGGCCCGAAGAAGTAGATCATCTTTGGAGGCTGTAGGTGCAGCTTTTCTTTGTATTGTTGCCCTACAAAGGATGCTTAGTGGCTAGTTTCAATTGAATAATAATTGAAATGTCTGTGTCAATTTGCGGGATTTTATTTGTGTGGCTGCAGTGTTTGGAGTAATTGGTGATGTGAATATGATGAAGTAGAAGCTTTGAAGAATTAAGCGGTGTTTGCGATATAAAAGTGTTTTTCTTCCATCTAATGCATTATGGAGCTCCACTGAACATATCTCTTCCTGCAAAAGTCCTTTGCTTCTTCAGACGTTCGGGAACATTGCTTGAGTGGCTTCCAATTTAATGTCCCCAAAATAGGCCCTTTTGGGACAGATATTCTTCGCGTCCACCTAGCTTTAAGCAATCTCGCTTTTTTCAAACTCTGCTTTTTGGGGATGAACAGGCTGTTCCTCACTGGCTTGGAAGACATTCGGTGTTCTCCTGGGCTTAGATAGGTTTAGAAACTTACCACAAAAGGAAAGATTGTAACTTGGCCCTACTTTGAAGGAACCCGCATTAGAAACTCACATGTTTCCAGCTGCTCTTCGGTCGCAATTCCGATACATCTTTTCCTAGCCGACATTTTCTCTAATTGCTGTTTATGGCTGTTCGTCGACGAGTGCGAAAGCTGCAGTAATATACGTCATATCGGAGACATATGTTCGCGAATTAGCAAGTTAATTACTGCTGAAAGTGACGGCTGTAGATTTGTGAGCTGTCTACAAGATTCGGCTCTAAGATAATGCGCCTCTAACTCACTTTACCGATGTTATTCATCATTTCCTTATTTGTCGGCGGCGGCATATGGCCTACGCAAAGAAGATATTACAGACGTTAATAATGGGCGGCATTAGAAGCTGAGTGTGACAGGAAATTGTGTAGCCTTTCACCGCCAGTACGATAATAATGATAATTCCTAGAAACGACTTGCGTGGGTTACACTGGTGGAACAACCTGACATTTTTTTTATCTAAAGGTTTCGATTGCTTTTATGAAGTTTGTCTTCAGTGGCTATTATGAACGGTGTGATTAGGAAGGGAAAAGGAACAACCACTCAAGTCAAAGTTCGATTTTTTCGAAGTTAAAATTTAGATTAAGAAAGCGGATTTGTTTGTAGCTGAAAACTGGTCCGATAGTAAAAGGACAAAAAACTCCAATTTTATTGTGATTTGCCAGATTTTGATTGGGACTTGTTTTGCCAATCTAATTTGGAATATTTTCATATTTCTAATTTTTTTTGTGTGCATTCTTTAGTAATTTTATGGTTTGTGCCTGCTGACCGTGTAAAAAGACTGTCTTATTACCAATAAATATCTAGCTATCTATCTATCTATCTATCAATAAAATGAACAAATTAAAGTTTCCGCCCGATTAACAAAATACATACATTGTGCATTTACCAGCATTAAAAAATTGATGCTTTCAGGTTCAGGTGGTGATTGAAGTTGATTTCAAGTTATGGTTTGATAAGACAAGAAGTAAAATGACTTTTGGAGAACACGCGCAGGTAAGTGATTTTCCCACTTTGGGTCTTTTGAAAGCGAAAATTTAAGTTTTATGTACTTCAAGTATTATGGAACGAAAGTCGACAGCTTTAAAAGAAATTGTAGGTAGAAGAAGAGAATAAAAAGCCGAAAAGTGAAGGCTCTAAATGCCCATATCTTGCGCTCCCGCTTTTTTATGCCATATATTTTCTGCATTTTATTTCGCGATTTTCAATTGCTAGTTTTTTCCATTTCTTTTGACTTTAGGGAAATCTTAAGTCACATGAAATGTAGTTAGATTCTTTTTTAGAACTCAAAAAATTTGTCTTATTCAAGACGGTTCAGTATCACCATACGCATTTTGTTCAAGATTTATCAAATCTTTGCAAAACTTGCTGCTTTTTAAAATCTATTCAATAAGCGCTTGAAATTACATTTCCAAAAATTAAGCCTTCAGCACATTAAACTCCCAAATATCGTCGATGTTCCGTTTAATTTTAGCCAATATTTAAACGCGAAACGCCTTCGGATACCACACAAGTAAATAATTCCCATAATCAGCTCTGTTTAAAATGCATTATCATTTTAGACATTTATTTTACACTCTTTACTGTTCAGTTTAAAGAACGCTAATACCCCTAAGTGGCGCAAACACTTATTTACATCGTCCCTTCCTGTGCTTATCGGTGTTCGTACTTTCGATAATGGAAATAAAAGAGGGTGATTTTTTAAATTGTCATTTCGGAAGCAGGGAGTAAATATTAAATAGCCCGACTTAATGCTGCTTCTACATTTTTTAATACATTGGATATTTTGGATTTAAGCAGAATGATGGAATTAAAAAATTGAGCAAGTGGGTTTTACTGGTGAAAGAATGTCTTCAGTATAATCAACCGGTATTTAAGAAATAATCATGGGAAAACCGTCATGTGCGGCTGAGAATGAAAAACTTTGCTGTCAATTTTATGATAAATTTTTTACAAACATCTCGGATTTCTGGGTGTTTTTCTTTGCTGTACTCCTAAATACCTCTAGACAACACATCTAATTCTGAACTCTCAAAAGCTTCGATTTCATGTTATCTCCTTCTTGCAAATACAACAAATGACCTCATTTACCACACGATGATATTAAAAAGACCCATTTACTCGCTTTTTACTGGCTGGCAAAGTCAAAGTCATGCTATTATCGAAAATGTCTTCCTGTTTATTCCAGAAGAGGTCCAGGTCAGTCCAAATCGAACAATAAGTTCTCGCGTTGCAATCGACGACCTCTAGTTAACCGACCAAACCTATCGAATTTCTTGCTTTTACGACCCAATTATTTCGAAAGACATTTCCGATTTATTCATGTTTCTGATCCAGTTCGATATTTCGTCGCCGGAAAATAACAAGCTTTGTCCAGAAATGTCTTCTTGCAAGCGCCATGTTTTCCCGGCGAAATATTTTGAAATAAAATCCGCTAATAAACGTTCATTTTTCGTCCAACTTTCACCAAGTTGGCAAAAATCGGCATTTGGGGGCAATTGATTGAAATTTTCAGCAGCTCAGTGGCAGACAAAAGTGTTGTTTAGAAGTGGTGAAAGTTTCAAGTTTCAATTTTTTAAAGTAGCGATTGGATGACAACGCTCGTTTTAGGCCAACCTGTATCAAGCCCGCAAAAATCTAATTTTTCTTTGATTGAGACGAAATTTTCTGCATTTCCAAACTCAAGTGTTCTCTACAAGTGGTAAAAGTTTTAAGTTTCTACTTCGGGTCGATTGGAAGTTACGATTTTTTTAAGCAGCGAGGGCACTTGGACGGAAAAGTTCATTTTTTGCCCATGATTTCCAAGTCCGTCAAAATTTGGAGTTGATGAATTTTAGTGAACTTTTCAGCATGTGCAGACACAAGTGCTTTCTAGACGCAGTGGAAGTTTGAAGTTTACTGTTGTAATTCCATTGGAAGTTACGAATTTTTTAAACATCAGGGGCATTTGGGAGGAATTTCATTTCTATTTCCAGAGTTACCAAGTCGCCAAAAATTAGGAGTTGATGGTATTTGTGCGAAATTTTCGACATGTGCAGACAGAAGTGTTTTCTAGCAGTAGTAGAAGTTTGAAGTTTTCTCGTGTACTCGATTGGAAGGTACACACTTTTTAACCATTAGGAGCACTTGGGAGGAAACGTTCGTTTTTAGTCCAAGATTTTCCAAGTCGCCAAAATCATTTGTGCGAACTGTTCAGCATGTGCAGACCCTAGTAGTTTCTAGACGCAGTGGCAGTTTGAAGTTTACTGTTGCATTCCATTGGAAGTTACGAATTTTTAAACATCAGGTGCATTTGGGAGGAAACTTCATTTTCTAGTCCCAGATTTACCAAGTCGCCAAAAATTAGGAGTTGATGGCATTTGTTGCGAAATTTTCGGCATGTGCAGACAGAAGTGTTTTCTAGCAGTAGTAGAAGTTTGAAGTTTTCTCTTGTACTCGATTGGAAGTTACACACTTTTTAACCATCAGGAGCACTTAGGAGGAAACGTTCGTTTTTAGTCCAAGATTTTCCAAGTCGCCAAAATCATTTGTGGGAACTGTTCAGCATGTGCAGACCCAAGTGGTTTCTAGACGCAGTGGAAGTTTGAAGTTTACTGTTGCATTCCATTGGAAGTTACGAATTTTTTAAACATCAGGGGCATTTGGGAGGAAACTTCATTTCTAGTCCCAGATTTACCAAGTCGCCAAACATTAGGAGTTGATGGCATTTGTGCGAAATTTTCGGCATGTGCAGACAGAAGTGTTTTCTAGCAGTAGTAGAAGTTTGAAGTTTTCTCTTGTACTCGATTGGAAGTTGCACACTTTTTAAACATCAGGAGCACTTGGGAGGAAACGTTCGTTTTTAGTCCAAGATTTTCCAAGTTGCCAAAATCATTTGTGCGAACTGTTCAGCATGTGCAGACCCAAGTGCTTTCTAGACGGCAGTGGAAGTTTGAAGTTTACTGTTGCATTCCATTGGAAGTTACGAATTTTCTAAACATCAGGGCATTTGGGAGGAAACTTCATTTCTAGTCCCAGATTTACCAAGTCGCCAAAAATTAGGAGTTGATGGCTTTTTTCACGAAATTTTCAGCATGTGCAGACCGAAGTGTTTTCTAGCAGCAGTAGAAGTTTCAAGTTTTCTCTTGTACTCGATTGGAAGTTTCACAATTTTTAAACCATGAGGAGCACTTGTGAGGAAACGTTCGTTTTTAGTCCAAGATTTTCCAAGTCGCCAAAATAATTTGTGCCAACTTTTCAGCATGTACAGACCCAAGTGCTTTCTAGACGCAGTAGTATTTTGAAGTTTACTGGTGTATTCCATTAGAAGTTACGAATTTTTTAAACATCAGGGGCATTTGGGACGGAACGTTCATTCTTTCATCAATCAAAAATTAGGAGTTGATGGCATTTGTGCGAAATTTTCGGCATGTGCAGACAGAAGTGTTTTCTAGCAGTAGTAGAAGTTTGAAGTTTTCTCTTGTACTCGATTGGAAGTTACACACTTTTTAACCATGAGGAGCACTTGGGAGGAAACGTTCGTTTTTAGTCCAAGATTTTCCAAGTCGCCAAAATCATTTGTGCGAACGTTTCAGCATCTGCAGACACAAGTGCTTTCTAGACGCAGTGGAAGTTTGAAGTTTACTGTTGTATTCCATTGGAAGTTACGAATTTTTTAAACATCAGGGGCACTTGCGAGAAAACTTCATTTCTAGTCCAAGATTTCCAAGTCGCCAAAATCATTTGTGCGAAACTTTCAGCATCTGCAGGCATAAGTGTTTTCTAGAAGTAGTGAAAGTTTGAAGTTTCTGATTGTATTCGATTGGAAGTTAGCCTTTTTAAACAGCGAGGGCTCTATGGTGAAATATTTCAAATAATTACATTTTGCAGACAAAACTGTGAACCTGGCTTGAATCTTCAGACATGTTAATGGGCTAAAAATGCAGACAGTGGAAATTGTAAAAGACCCTTAACATTTGTTAACAGACACCGGGAGTGCTTGAAGCAATAAACTGTAAAATGTATATTGAGGTCTGAACGGAAAAAAATCGACACCCTTTCGTAATTCCCGTATCTCTAATGCTGCAGATAAAAGTTTCAAATAAAACGCGTACTCGGTAAATTGGCTTGATGGCCTTCCATCGACATAAAAAAGGCAAGACTTGACTCGTTGATGTCAGTTTAAGTGCAGAACGAACCGTTTTCAGTCAAGCAGAAATTTGTGATCGTTGATGGGGATAAAATTACAAAGTTTTAATGAAATTTTCTAGCCACTGATTTTTCGCTTCGAGACGGAAATCGTACTGGGTCGAAATCTTTCTTAAGGCGCTCGTAGAATTTGACTAGCTGGGAAATTATTTGACTTTGAAATTGAAATTTTTTGTAGCGGGATTTACACATCATCAAATATTCTAACGATTCCACTTTAAATCGCCTCCAGATGTTCATTCAGAGGTCATCATTTTTGACATAGAAAGTGAGTAAATTGAGAAGGTTTTTCGAGGAAAAAACCCACTTGCCAATTTAAAAAAATGAGCTCGAATTCTCGTAAAAGCAAAGCAAAAGCAACACAGCCAGAGAATGTTGTCATCAATAATGATTTTATAAAAATTTTACAACAAAATAACTATGAAACCAGCTGATGCACTGGCAGGAATAATTTAGAGCTGCAGGATGAAGACAGCAAAGGTAAACAAGTGAAATTTAAAGGGAAATTGATTCGACACTCTAATCAGTTGAGGCGAAACAGGGACGAAGATTTGGCGTTTGCATTGAGGTCCTAAAAAAATCATACACAAACGTACTCTCATTATTTTGTTAGTCAATTAAGGATGGCCTGATTAATCCGTTAAGTTTTTCAAAAAAAAAAAGCTTGCGCCTTATCGCAACTACCACTTAATGAATCCGTAATTTCCCTTAGGAAAAAGTATGGCGTTTTTTTCTCACTTTATTCACAACCAAACTGAAACCAATTAAGTTCAACGTCTATTACCGATGTATAATGAGAACAGCACCGTTACTCAACCTGTCCAAACAATATCTTAATCCGAATCCGAACCCGCCCGATACAAAACGAAACTTCTTGAAAGATAATTAGTCATTTTAATTACAAAATTACGCCCCTTTCACTTTTCGCGTGAGGTAGGAATTTATAATCACCGCCCCGAGGTACGGGACTTTGAGAAGGCCCCGATCATTAACATGGGGCTTAAAAGGGTTTATGACATATGGGTTACCTAAATAATCTGTTGCCTAACAAATTAAGGCAATGCCGAGTAAAAACTTGAATTAACTTGGAGGATTTAGGTCGTATCTATTTTTGCGTCGCGTTAAACTTGTGGAGGATAATTCGGAAAAGGGCTCGCGCAAGAAACGGGAACGGAAACTTGTACATGCCAAGTCCGTCATTAATCTGACGAGAAAACTGGAAACTTGCTTATTAATAATTCGGCAAAGTTATATATTATGTGGCAACAAATTTTCGTTCTGAAGAACTAGCTTTCGGGTTTTGAAGTAATTTCATTTGGGAAATTACAATGCTTTCCAAAACGAGAGCTCTAATCAGAAACTCAAAATCAAGCTCATGTGAGTATCCATCAAATATTGATGATTTTTTCTGAAAACTCCCCAACACGTAAGTTTATTGAAATGACTTTTGAACTTTTGGTGACAAAATTCATCCCTTATTTACAACCCGTCAGTCGTTCAGTTGCTTCCGTATGAGATCGTGCGTCTCTGGAGTTGAGCCTTTGAAAAAATTATTCGCAATTCAGTCCTTTCCAGGTGCTGTGTATATTTTCATTACGCGTTATACTTAAATTGGGAAAATAGCTTTATACAATTTTACCCATTTTAACTACCAGTAAATTTAGTATTATCTCATCTACTAATATACATCGACTAACTAACACATTGTTTCGATTCGAAAATGTGTATTTATTCGGCTCAAAGAGCCTTCACGCAGTTTCACCCCGAGGGCGGATGAGTTCATCCTAGAGGAAAAACTAGGCATGTTGCAAAGTGAACAAAAACATTGGATGCTGTGTAATTCAGCTTAGCTCTTTCTGGGTTAATTCTATTATGTAATCCACAAATGCGCCTACAGGGTGAACGAGACTTTAACGACGAAAGTTTCGGAAACTTGGCAGGAAAGCATTTGAAAATGTTTTGCTAAGTGGGTTTTCAGCAGTGCCGTGTGTTTGTAGGTTCGTTGAATGCATAGTTTGCGTTTTGAGTTGCTCGAACTGCTGTTGACAAAACTAACTTGCGTGTGTATTCATGATTTTGAATAATCTGCTTCTAAGGATCATGCTTCCAGTTAAATGTAACTTTAGGGTTTTGTGGGCATTTTCTTTCGAAATACGGACCAAAATTGCCATGAAGATAAATATAAAAGAAGGGCGCCAATAATTATTCCACGTACTGTAGAAGAGGACGCTACTCATATATTTTGTCCCCCATAACTCAGTTACAGTTTCAATTGCTGTTTTTATTTCTTCAGAAGTACATTTTCTGTTTCCAAGTCTTATTCTTCTGTCGGTTAACTGCTTTATTGGCAGAATCGTTGTTTTTAGCTACTGAGTATCATTCAAGGCGTAAAAAAGCATGAAATTTATACAAGAGTATTTTAGTCGGATTTCTATTTTTAACTCAATAAAGTAGTAAAAAGCAGTTTTTAAATTTTGGAAAACTGTTCCAACAAAAGGTTTTCTCCATTAAAATAGAGGTTTGTAAAATTTTTGCTAGGTATTTTACAAATCTCTTTTTTTAACAAAATACAAGACGTTTCTACTAAGCAATTTAAAAGTTTTGAAGCTTTTGATAATGGCCATTTCTTGAGTTTATTAAATCAGTCAATAATCCTTGAGTTTGCTTGGGATATTTTTCTTATTATAAGCCCTTATTGCAACGGTTTAAATTCCATTTTTTTCCTCCGCTGTTAAACCGAAAAATCTCGGGAAGCGCTCTCCTCCTGATTTGGATGAAATTTCGTTCCCTGAGGAATGAAATTACGCTTCATTCAATGGATAATTCTGCATTGTTATCAAAGGTTCGATTTTCTCAAGTTGACAAAAACATGTTATTCTAATGAATCGCTACAAACTTGTGGAATTTAAAATTCCTGAATACTTCTCAAAGGCATTTTTCTCTAAAGTTGTCAGTTTTACTCTATGGAAGAGAAAGGGGCGTTTTTATGTTTTTTAAGGTCAAAGATTGCAGATTTGGAGGGTGTTTGTTAATGAAGTTTAGGATAAAATTCCTGTCTTCTTCTTTCTTCTGTCTGTTTTCACTATTGTTTTCTATTCATCTCTTAACCTTTATTATTTGAAAATTTTCGGAGAATAATTCTTATTTCGACTCTAAAACGCTGTTGAAAGTAAATTTTCAAATCGAAAAAACTTTTTGATGGGTTCTTTAATTTTACGTTTTCTTCCTGTATTCGAGCGTTAAATAATTTTTGTTATATTTTTAAAATCTGACGCAATTTCCGGCTTAAATTAGCAGCTAATTCTGAATATTCTTCAAAGTAGTTCTCAATCAAACACAAACAAAAAATTAATTTTAACTGGATAACTTTGAAGTAAATTGTTAAATTAAACACTACATTTTGCATCAATTAATTTTTTCTCTTCTATGTTGAATTTCCAATGGATTTAAGTGGATTTGCGCTGAATGATGTACTGATGAAAGTTTGCACAAAAATTGACAAAAAATTTCGAAAACATAATGTATGAAATCAACGTGAAAAGCGGGCAACGATCAGAACTTCGTGGCTCACTAGTTGCACCCCTGAATAATTCAAATTACTGTGCCATCTTGAATGGGATCACTCTATATAAGAGAGGAGAACTTTGCCTTAATACACGTATTTTATTAGATAGCTTCAATTTAACTCCCTTCAGAGATATAATATATTAACGCGTGCTGTGCTGAATACGAATAAACAGACGCCGTCTATTTTGTAGCATTACATCAGGCCCTCATCCCCCCACTAACCCTTGCGAATGTAGAGTTTCCGATGGGATAATTATGTAACCATAATAATGGAACCGGCTGTGAATCGCTATCATGTTATTCAGATGTGCCACAGCGTCTTGGAGTTACCAATTTTACTATTAATCGATTATGATATGCTTGCGGACACATTGAAACAAAATAGTACAAAAACTTTATTACAGAACTTGAATGTACGCTAGTGTAGACCTTCAATTGTGTTTGCTACAACCACTATATCATCCGCATATCTAATCATAGCATCAGCCCAAGGTGTGACATTTTTCGTGTATACATTGTCTTACTCTTTGTTGTATTTCAATATTATCTGTCTTATTTTCGCTTGTACCATTTGGTATTTTTAGTTATTTGGAAATCTCAGTTCTCCGTAATATATCAATAAGTTCCTCGTGTCGAATTCGGTATAAGGCGAAGATAAGCAAGAAAATCATCCTTTTGCTGGTCACGGCATTTCGAAGAATCCTGGCACCTCTCGAATGCGAATTCAGAATTGTACGAAACTCCTGCATATGTAGCTATTGAAGTCACATTAAAACATTCTTCAAGAAGTTCTTCTTCTTCCATCTCTATTTTAGGCGGGTGCCTGTTCTAACTTCTTTGCCATGCCTGTTCGGGTGTCAAAGTGTCACTCCATCTTTTTAAGGGTAATTTGTCGCGTGCTATTTTTACGATTCTTGTGTTGTTGTGTTGGTTCTATTCATTTTTCCTACCCAGCAGCTAGCGATTCACATCTTCCACTCCGCACGTTCTCCTAGTACTCTCGTTTCGGTCTCTGGCCAGCAGGGTTTTTCCGGCAATCCTTCGACGTATTTTCATTTCGATCGTCTCCAACATCCGCCTGGTTTTTGCTGTTTCGGGTCGTGTTTCAGCTCTGTAAATTACAGTGTAATCTTCACACTGTTTCCAACCTTTACCCTTCATGTAGTTTCTTGTAGGGCACAAATATCGATGTTATTCTCTTTAACTCATTTAGTATTTCTTGATCTTTGCTTTGAATGTTTTACATTCCAGAATCCCAATCAGAAAATATACTTTTTTCTTCCAGTTTCTTAACCTTTGCTTTGGTGGGTCGTCATCTTGTGATCAGTCCTAATCCGAGGCATGGTTTCGGTCTTAGACAAGGAAAGATTCCCTTGTCTAAGGTTTCGGTTCATGAGCCTTCAGTATTTTTCACCTTAAGTAAGGTGCTAACCTGGTCTAAGAACCCTCCTCCTTTATCCGGGCTTGGGACCGGCAACATCATCCGCGAGTTACTCAACTCACCCGCGGGGTTGCAGGCAGAGTTATGATCAAGTTCGTAGGTAGGTAACATTGGTCCCTACGTGTTTTGAACATTAAAATTTGCCTGTTTTTTATGCGCATATTTCATTTTGAATGTTCGTATTAAACCACTTTGGACCTATATTTAATGCAGATTTGATGACTAGATGAGTGAAATAGATCAGGTAATCAAAAATAATAATTTTAATATCCAGTCTTAATCACGTTATCTCTCTTCAACCGACGAAAGCCTTGTAAACAGCTGAACGGACGCTGAAATTGCTTCTAAAGCCTCTTTAACAAAGTTGAATTAAAAAAGTTTCGGTTCTAATCTCCGTTTAATCAGATTATATTGTTTTATTATAGAAGTTGCTTGGCCCTAAAGGGTCTACTTAGGTCGGACGGGCACACTTCAAAAGTTATTTGCTTATCTTCTTTTCGCATTCAGTATTATGTCGTAGAACTTCTGACAGTTTGCTAAACTAACAGATTTAAGACATCGTATATGGAGAGCGAAAGTTTCAGGTGGCGTGAGAGTTTTGTATAATTTATATTTTCAATCAGTTAAAACATATTACAACACCTGCTGTGTTTCAGACAAATTACAACAATTTTGCCTGCAATAGAATAGCACGTTTTTTGCTGTATTTGACTAATGTGGTTTTATTAAACTGAATTCTCTCAACACATTGCAGAGCAGAAATGTATTGCAGAATTACCTTTTAAATGTTCACAAAATTGCATACACTTTCATACCTCTTTTGACCACAAGATTATTCAATAATAATATCTGGTTACGGTTGAAGTCGAAAGTCGCGTAATCTTTACTACTCGAGTACTCAATAGTGCGGTGGCGCTGTACTAAATGCAGCGAAATGTTCATTAACTCTTAGCTTTGCTTTGGCCAGACCAGGGGTAGCGGAGTGTCGCGCGGGTTTTCAAAGGAGCGCATAGAGCACGGTCGTACGGTCAGAATTAAATAATATTTGGGCTGTAGCGCAAGTGGGTATATTATTCTGCTGGTTGACTTTGCTTGTGTGGTTCTCACTTTGCTGGCAGTCTTTATCATTAATGACAACGCGGTTACCACGCAAGTAAAGTTTCTCTTTCAATTGAGTTGGCGATTATATGAAATAAACTCATGCAGATTTTTCGTTGTAAAGTATTCATGGAATAACGATTTCATAAAATGTCTAGACGAATAATAACTTCGACAACCGACCCAAATACTTCATTACTGTCTTTGGCGCTCTATTATTAGATGGAAACTTTCGGGCCCGGCGACAGTTACTTTATGACTTGGCAACATAATAGATAGGTAATTTTTTATAGTCCTTTATGTAAATTGCTGGTTCCGATCGGGAGATAATGACAAAGATCCCCGGGTTAGCTGCTAGTTGATTTGTGTCCCTGTGCGGATATTGAAAGATGATCCTGTCAACCAGTTGATTAATGTGATAGTTAGTGCCATCTATTTGAACGACGGTCTCCAACTTATCTCGCCATTAGAATAGTTCTGTAAGAATGAGATAACGTTACTCTATTCGGTTTACTTTAGAACGATCAATGCGGCTGTAGCTATAGGAAGTTTGATATTTTGGATTTTCGTCATGAACTTTCTTAGTCGTTCAGGACAGTTTATCATTCATCTACGTTACTTTGAATCGTGTTGAAGTCAGATAGTTTAATTGATTAATAACACCGACACCTTTTCGTAAAAGGCGGATGGGTTAGCACATCAATTTTCTTATTTGGGACTTGTTCTTCATTCGGAAACACTACGGCTATGGAGCGTTCTGTTTCTCAATAAAAATTCTGCCGCTTTGGACAAGTGGAAATTGCTGAGGGAGTACAAACAAAAATGGAAGACATTTTTTTTGCTTTCCTCAACATTTCTCTTGTTGTCTAAGAAATCCTCGCTTCAATATTCGTGCCGTTTTTTGTACTTTCTTCAGTCCTTAATTGTTCGTTGTCATTTTCTCCCGCTTGTTGATTTCTTTAAAATACTGTCCGCTCTTTTCCCCATGCAATTTTTCGTTCTGTTATGTTTTTCATGTTCTTCAATGACTTGATTCAATGAATTTTAGAGAATTTGTGCAGTTTTTCTTCAAAATATAATTTTTACGTGCATTTCCTGAGTTAGTGGATGGTGTAAAAAAATTATTCAAGTGGGGCAAGTTTCATGGACAGCAACTAGAATCCCTATGTTTTGTTGCCTCCTCCCTTGTTGTTCTGTTGGTATTTCCATATCGAGCTGATTTCCAGTTGAAGAGTTTCTCTTTGTCATTTCCACGACGAAGGTAATTTTCCCCATAATTGGAGTTAAAACTAATCGAAAAAATCCAAGAGCAACCTTTCTTGAGTGTTATTTGTAACGCGTGACCCCATTTTCTTTACCAATTTTAATCCAGGCTTACAATTGGTCAGAGCCAGCTTCTCGCAGCAAATGGATTTAAAAGTGATAGTATTTTCGGGACCATTAAGCTCAGAATTAGCGCCCAAAATTCCAGATTGCACTTAACACGAACGGAAAAGTGATAAAACGGCAAAGCTGAAATTAGCTCGGAGCGGAGTCGCTTTTCGAATGGTATTAGGTTTTATCGAATAATTTTTCACGAAACAATCAAATTTGCTAAATGAATAATGACAGATTTGTAGCGGGTCAAGTCGGCAATAAAATATTGAAATTTGCCACACTAGACGTTCGAATTTTTCTCCCGGATTACACTTTGATTTGTTTTATATACAGGCAATTTCTTTTTCCGGTTCAATCCCACCGAACAAAATCAATTTCGGACCTTATTGGGTTTTGGTTTCTTTATTTTGACTGGTGCGGTATTTCTGCATTGCGCGTTGACTTCGTTGCTCGTCGATGCGTTAATATGGCCGGAACGCTAGGAGTTTTTAGTTTAGTGGCTTTTGGCGGAAAACGGCTGCCACAATGGAACGAAAAACTTACCCATGCATAAATATATCCAGTTTGTCCAGGAAATATCATTATTTACCACCCACTGTTAAAAGAATGCATTCAAAACACTATCTGAATCATACTTCGAATTTATATTCCCGCAATCATGGGAATTCTTCTTGTATAAGAAGGGTTCTTCTTTGAATGGTGGTTTCTTGCGCAATGCCGATGATGATGATGATACAGTGTTTCCAAACTTGCCTTGCACCACAATGGCGATGTCATCCGCATATCGCAATATGGAAAAACCTTTCCCCTTGAGCGACAACACAGACACACAGACCGATTAAACTGTATTTACAAATTACACTTTAGTAATGAAGATAATTTCTGAGAAAGATTGCTGTAAAGGTAACGAAATCCCATTTATTCAGGTTTTTTTAACATGTTTTTTTTTGACGTACTTTGATCATCAATGGCAGAGAAGCCAGACAGTTTTTCTTATTGAACTTAGGTCAGCTCGCTTTTTTCGAGCTGCAAATGCAGCACTCTGTACATTTCAGTCCCATTGTTTATTCATCATTTTTAAATTATTTTTTTCTAAATGGAATAAGACTATTTAATTAAAAATAACAACTTTTTTACTTCGGTTCTTCTGAAGAAAATCTTTGACCACCACAGTTCAAAATAACTCTGGGTTCTTCTTAACATTTTACCCCGTCTCACAAAAATCAACATCTTGGTTCATTTTAGAAATAACAATTTTGTTATTCATTTTGGTATTTGTGAGCCACGTCTATCACACAAAATTAATCCAGATTTTGCACATTCATACGACGAATCTTTGCCTCTTAAACCTCGAATCCAAAACCGCAGCTTTTGATAAAATTGGATCACTTGAGTTGCTTTCAAACCTCTTACTGAACTCTGGTATTAATTTGATCAGAAGGTTTTTTGAAACCCTTTGAGTTGAAATATCACGTGAATCTTTTAAGATTTTTAAACTTTTGATAATCTCATCAAGGACGCACCCTTTTTTTTATTTATATAATTTTCAATTTTAAACTTTTTCAATTGTTTGCTTCATATTTGCAAATGTATTTTTCCGAAAGAAAACTCAGCACTGAAACGAAAAAAATCAGATGAATCAAGATCCGGAAAGCGAGGAGGCCACCTTAGTGACAAACACTTTGATCCATTTCAAATTCAACTTAATATAACTTTTACTCAAAAAAATTATGTGCGTTTAATAAACCAACAATAAGTAAGCGACATCTCAAACAGCCTTCTGTTTGTTCAGGCGTTTTTCAACTTCTAGCCCCATTTTTGGTTAGATGGTGTTATTGATAACGTTCATAAAAGACAAAGCGACAAAATAAATTCAGACGGCCGCCAATTACGTAATTGGGCCTTAAAAGCGTGAATTAAAATTATATTTCCCTATAAAAAAGGCAACTTACTAGCAATCACTTTTGATACTTTTAAGGGACACACTCACAATTGATACTTTTTAAGGGAGTGAGGACTACATTATTTCATGCCAGTTCAGCGTGTACAGCAAAAAAATATCGTATTGATTTGTATTATTTAAATCATTTATATTTCTTCTTTGGAGTTATTAACTGCTGGAGTTCCGAGAGGTACAAATTAATGACTTCTCAAACACAGTTAGAAAGAACTTTATTAAAAGCCCCCAAAAAATTATATAGAGAAAACTTTTTATCCAGCTATTATTTTAATGAAAGGATATTAATAAAGCAGGCGAAAATATTGACGATAAAATAGCACAACGGGGCTAAAACTGTTGAAAAATAATCCCTAGATGTTCCACATCTTAACCGCTGACCCTTTTCACTTTTAAGTAGATAACATCATTTTGAAGACGTTGAATTAAACATGGCTTACTGAATTTGCTTTTAAGGTTATGTCTGCGCTCGGGATAATTGGATATTTCTCCTGCGTTTTGCCCTAGAAAATTAGTACTATATGAAGAGTAATGTGCGTTAATACTCGAGCCAGCGAATTTAATATTTTTGCTGAATATTTAGGTAGAGATTCGTTAATTTATATTCATAAATCCGCGAGGAAGATAAGCCGCGAAATTGTGGTTGCATCCGTAATGAAATGAGGAAAGAACGCTTTTATTAAAAACATTGAATTAATGAAGCATTTTATATAGAAAAAAATCATTAACGGTTCCAGAAGAAAACCGGTACCCATTCTGCATGTATGCGTTCATAACTTCTCCGCAAAACTGTCGATGCGGAAAGCTCAAGAAATCAATAAAAATCTGCAAAGGATCTGAAAACAGCAGCAAACGGATTGTGTGGGGTTTGGCCCATACAGTCGGGTTTATCAGCTCCTAAAAATCGTCACATGCATTTTAGTGCCCATAAGAGTCGACGCTCAAAGTTAAATGCCTATAAAATCATGGGTGTTCCACTTAATAGGACTGCAAAACGTTTTACTGTGGGGGTTCACACTGTTCACAGTCACTTGCAGTTGTTGCATACAAATATTTCACAGGGTTTTTGTTTTTAAAGTGCCGATTTATGAAAATAGCCAGCAGTCGCAGACTGGCAACTTCACTTACTTGGAAGATTAAATATTTTATGATAAGAAGATAAAGACGTTTATCATCTGAATGTATTTAAATGGGCTCTAAAAGGTTCAAATTGACACTAAATCATCGCAAAATACTTGTTATTGAATACAATTTTGCGTCTTGATGATTTATAGCGAGTCACAGGAGCGGCTCCAAACGCACAATAATGTGATCTTATTAAAGTGTTTTTATGTGCGAGTTGTAATACGCAATAAAAAAACTGTTAAGAATTTGCGAGCCACGCAAAAGGCGACCAGTAGAATAAACTACCGACCCGCGCTACACTTGAATTGTTATTTAATCTGGGCTACACGATTGTGCTCTAAGCGCTCATTCGGACACCCGCGCAACACTCCGCTTTCCCCTTGTCCGGGTAAAGAAACGTCGCGATTTAAAGGAAATTGAGCTGCATTTAGTGCAGCCTCATTTGCCTTATTGAGTAGAGTAGTATCGGTTGTTTGTCAGTATCAAATTTTTACACGGCTTTCTTGTTGAGTTCACAACACGGTAAACTTACCTTAACTTAAAATCAATAATAATATAGTTTGAGCGAGCGAGTTTTTGTGCTTTGCTGACAATTATTAACTGTGTGCCGTGGATGATTTCAATTAAATTAGTTTTCACTTAACTTCAACGAGATTTGTGGAGGAAACAAAAAACATAGTTTTATACTGTGAACATGCCGACATATAGTTTCTTTTTTCAATTCGAAAATATTTATATAAACGGATCCTTTTGCGAAATTAGATGGCTGTGTAAAATTGGTTTTAGGATTAAGGATTTTGGCCATTTAATTATCCCGATGACTCTTGCCGTACCTCATGGCCCATTGAGGGAAAAAAAGGAGACAAACAGACAAAGGTTTTAATAAGGAAAAGGTAGATTTGTGTGACAATGCTTCCATTTTACCTGCCATTTAATTAAAGTCGAGCCGGAAGAAAACTCTTGATTCGTTCAAGGGTTTCAAATTAGAAATCTGGCGAGGTTTGCGTATTTTGGTATAAATAAAAATCATTCAACTAAGAACAAGGCAATTCAAAGGGAAATTTGTTTTGCATCGGGGATTTAAGAAATTTAGTTAATTTGAAGTTAATGGCCCTCATCACCGTCATTGTGATGCTTTGAAAGTATTTATATTTTTAGTGTAGACGATATGTTACGCAATAAAATCCCCACAAATTCATTTTTTACCCATTTGATGCCGAAAACTTTACGAAGTTCTCAAAAGGTTTTAGATCGGGTGCCTTTGCTGGCCACTCAATAGCGTCAATATTCCCAATCCATAGCCAGGAAAAATAGAGTGCAATGTTCATCATCATCTGTGGCTTCACACCCCTGGGTGGGTTTTTGCCTACTCAACCACACGTCTCCATCCTTCTCTATCTCTATCCGCATGGCTTTTAGGTCTTTTGTAATATTATCTCTTCATCTGAGGCGGGGCCGATCTAATGGACGTTTTCCCCCTGGAACCTCCTACCCACACCAGTTTTACCATTCTAAGTGCCAATGTTAGTTATGGAGTTAATTGATTAGGAGCCTTTAAAAAATCTGCAAATTTTCCAGATTTGAAGGTCCAGATTATCAATATTGAGCTGGAAAATGGACACTAATTTAATTGAAGAGTGTAGATAATTCCTCATACATTAAATTTCCTGCAAAAGAAATCTGAAACAGATCAAAATGCGATGATGCGAAGATGCGAAGTTGAGCATAGTCGTTTTTCCTTCTTCGCATCTTAGTTTGTGCTTCTGAAACGTACAACTGTTCTTTCGCTTGAAAATCAAGAGTTTAGTTCCATCAAACCTATTTCAGATCATTTCAAACAACCGAAATATATTATGCAGATAAAATAAATTTGTAATATTTGTCAAAATGGTTAGTTTGCATGATTTTGTGACATTAAAGACGCCTCTAATCAACCAAACGTCCCTCACGAAAAAAAACAGCAATCACTCTTAATTGAGCTTAGCTCTATTTATACATTTATGTAATCGTGTGCCACACACATCCCGAAATTTTCAGGCCCTGCCACATAATGTCCCCATAGATCTTCCTCGTATATATCACGGAAGAGCGAAACTATAACGCGGAGTAACTTTCAGATAAATAGCATTACTTGGCCCCGCTTGCTACCAAATTGAGCTTCCGTGTTACACTCCAGTTTAATGCTACAGCGGAATGTTATGAATGTTGTCAAGGTTCAAATGTCAGATTTCAGATTAGCATCACGACTATTTTTACGACTGCTATAAACTTTAAACTTTCACTTGGACCGAATGAATCATTTAGCTGGAATGAAGACTAAACAAGTGGATGTTTGATGGTTTTTCAGTGCTTGAGCCTCGATGTTTGTTTAGTAAGTTTTGCAAATGCTTAGTAGAAGGCAGGTTGTTTTTATGTTCATTTTCAAATGTTGGAAAACTTGCACTTTTGAAAACCACAAAGGCTCCACGAAAACACAAATGTTTCAATGTGTTTTCCTTCAAGGGTTTTCAATAGCTTCAACAAAACTTTGAAGGTTGTCTTCTACAGCTTAACTGATGGACAATGGAGACCCATGGAGTGTTGTGCGAGTGTTGAATTTTCTCCATTTACATATTCTTCTAGTTCAAAAGACTCTTGCACCTAATGCGTTTTGAATGAGGTTTTCGGTTTCTCTTGTAAATTTTCTAATTTTTCAAGTCTATGTAGTCCTTCCGCCATAGATATTTCTAAAAGTAAATGGTGTGCATGACCTTATATTTTTTTGAGTAAAATTCCATAGGTTTTCATCTGGTTTTTTTGGCGATAGTGAAATAGTTGGGAATATAATTATGTATGAAGGAAAAAATTGAAGGTCGCTTGAGCCACTTCAAAGAATTCAAGTGAGCAGCGTTTCTGCTTTCTTCATAGAAACTTCACTTAATTCATGCTTCTTTTGAGGTCCTTGATCTAAGTGCCTCATCTGCCCACCTACTTTTCGGAATCACCCCAACCAATCCCGTTTAGGTGACTATGAATAATGATTGCTCCTCCCTTATCGCTTTCGCTTTCTAAATTTCTTTCTACCTTTTTTCAGGAAGAAAAATCAGTTTTACCCTCTTATTAGGACATTTTTTTAGAACCTTCTTCACCCTCTGGTGATTCTTCAATTTTGGTCCATTTCCCACATTATCATTTTCCATAATAGCCAGTAAAATTTCATTAATCTGGAAACCTCATGGATAATGGTCTTGCAGTATCTCTTGGAAATTTACTGGCACATCCTCTACAGTAACTTGCAGGGAACATATCGAACTTGGAACGAGCTTCCGGACAACGCGGAAGTTCAGGTGGCTCGCAGTTCAATGCGGTCCCAACTAATGCTATTTAACCAGAAACTTAGGCCGTTTCAACTATGCCAAATCGAATGTGTTCCCTCAAGAGATAGTGCCCGGTATTGTTGATTGTGTGTGTCATCGAGCCAGTTTGATAAACTTGCCGTAATAACATTTTCCCAAAATCATTCCCAAAAAGTTACCATCGGATATATTTTGATTATCGTTTTTTGCTTTTAAACCATCACTTGCTCGGATAATTTTTTGATTATAAAATGGGCCTTTTGGCAGTCAAAGACAGCGAGTTATGTCAAGTTTTTGGCGTAATTTATCTTGCATCTTGCAACGGCTTGCCTCTCTGAAGATATTTAAATATTGGGACTGTCTTCCTCTGCGCCTAAATTCAAGAAAATCAATTCACGTTTTCAGCCTATTCTGAAAAACTTTGCAGGTTGAAAATGTCCTCTAATGCCAATATTTCCGTGTTAAAAAACCGTGACTTTTTCATTAGTTATTGCAAAATTGTTTCCAATTTCCTATTATTCATTCAACACATTTTATCAGAGCTCACGAGTTCGGATCGGGTATCTTAAACACGATGTAAATGAAAATTATTGAAATTCTCAAAGCATATTTTACTAGAAACGAAATGGAATGTGTGAACACTGTTTTTCATGGAATTTCCATAAATGGCTCGTTAGTAATCAGCAACGAAATAATAATGAGATACTTTACACAGAATAAGGCGTTTATGCATTGGGAAACTATAAAAATATTATTCGTTACATGGGAAACAGTGCGAGCAATATAATACATTCTCTCATTTGCATTTCTGGATATTTTATTTCATTTTTCCTGTTGGCACGCGAAAGGGCATCCATTCCGGATGAGGGCACACAAATATTTCCTCCTTTAAATAACGCTTTAGGTGCCACTATTTGGTTACTATTCATCAATAATGCCGGTCAATTTCCTATCTAAACTACCATTGTCCAGACCAAATCTCCAATTTAGCATAAATTATATTAGTCGCGTTTCGAAGCGCTTTAAAACCGTTTCTTTTGCTCAGTTGTTGAGACAGCCAGAACACACTTAAATTTCCATTATCTGGTTACTGAAATTTAATAAACATCCTGCTAATTGATATAAGTTAGCAGCGGTTGCATGATTATCAAATTAGGAATGAAAAATTTCCAGTCTCTGAAACAGTTGGATAAAAAAAGCAAAATGAAACGAGTTTTTTTATGTTGTTGCAGTCAAATTTCTCATTCCGCAGAGTCCTCAGTCTCCTTTCACAGAGAAAAAAAACACTTAGCACCTATTTGAGAGTTTTGCGGTTGAAACGTGCCACTTAACAGAAGGCCGTTTTAATAACGTTCCGAAAAGCGACATCCTCCAAGTTGGGCAGGACACAAATTCGATTTGTCAAATTCTCCGCCGCCGAAATACGAAAATGTAATTTTCTTTGTTCTGGATGGGCATTATTCCGACTCCTGTCTCGGTCCTTCTTCGCCGAAATAAATTTACCTGTGATTTGTTATGGAAAATGCCCCTCACGCTTTATCCCTATGGACAGTGGGATTCTCAAATAATAAATGGACACTTTCCATCGGTCTTTGCCAGCTTTTTTTTCTATAATGTCTGATGTTTCCATTCAAATATTTAGTAGACATTGATAATTCTCTCTCATTGAGCAGAGTTGGTGTCTTTTATTCGCCTTTGTGGGCCTTCATATCTTATTCAGTCTGCATGCAGACGACATAAACCTAGCGATACATCCCTTGGATGCGATTTAAGGTATCCAGTTAAGGAGCAGAGCATTAAGGATTCCCTTAGTGAGACGGAATGGCCGAGGGACGCTCTGAAATGTTAAAAAAGCAAATTTGCAAAACGCTCGTCTTTGGCTCGCTTGTCGGTAGTTTGTTTTTTATTCTATGGGGACGAATGGAAAATTTAAATTGCCCAAAGTGATGATATTACTGGCAATTTTCATCCTGTTTTCAATCCTCTTTTTTTGCCCTAGACTTTCGTAATTCTGTCCGCACTTCGAGCACACTTTTGTCTTCATCTAAAATACTCACTAAATTGCTGAATTCCATCAGTATTAATGTTTTTTTTTGTTTCAGATGTATTTTGGAGGCAAAGAGAGCAACTAAATATGGTAAGTTGCACATTTCCAAACTTTATAAAGCTAGTAAAATTATAATCTAGTTTAGCGACATGTCAGAACACTTTCGTATAGAGAGCATCATCCGCCGACAACTTAATAAAAACTTTTTTGAAAACCCCCCAGCACTAAAATGGGATAGTCGCGTTTGTCTTCGTGCTTTTGTTTACGAGTTTCGAAATTAGGGAACGAAGATCTTACTGCAGTAGCAAAACTTCAACAAAGGGAAAGGCAAAGTTATGGAACTATCGTGCATTTTCCCATCCAGACAATGTAAAGATTCGAATGCTCCCACTAACGGACTAGTTGGTATGCATTAAAGTTAGTTGCTGTTGAGAGGAAAGATCGGTTGCTTATTTCACGAAAATTGTTTTACTTCTTTCTGGTTCATTTAGCCGTAACTGAAACGGCCCCAGTCGAAGTTGGGATATTAAAAATTGAACCGGTCGCCGGCAGGATATGGAAACGATAATAATTTTTGGAATCGTTGAGTACGGTGGCTTTTGAGCTGCAGATACCTTGAAAATAAAATAAAAATGCAAGTGTAAAAAATGTTTGTGTGTTTCATGATGTGATGTGATGATTTTTTCCGGTTTGTCTGTAGTTTTTGGCGTGTTTTTTCATTATGCTCGTTTTATTCGTCGCTTCTTTGCGATGAGAATGATGTACACTTCGGGGGGTTTTGAAATAATAAATATTTTTTGCAAAAAATCGACCTCCACTCCTTAAGAAAATTTCGGTATAAAATCATACATTTACTTCCGTCTTCCGAGATCAATTGATTGTTTTCTACCTAAGAAGTTTCCAAATATACCCACTAAGGCATTTTGGTCTACAATAAGGAAGATATCGTCGGTTATAGATCGTGGCGGATCAAAAATCGCATAAAATGGGCCAAAAATGTCGATTATTCTGAATCTAAAGCTTCTAGCCTGTTTTTTCAAAATGCTGCTCGCATTCCTCTCTTCTTTTTGATGAAAATTATGCATAATTCGAGGTGGTTGGTGAGATTTGACATTTTTTCAAAAAATCGACCCACCCCTTATGAAATTTTCGGTAAAAAATCAAAATTTTCTTGCGTGTTTTTTCAACTCAATATATTGTTTTCGACCTAAGAAGCTTCACAATATACATATGTAAAGTACTTTGGTTTATAATAAGGAACATATCGTCGATTAAAGATCGTGGCAGATCAAAAATCGCATAAAATGGCCAAAAATGTCGATTATTCTGAATCTAAAGCTTCTAGCCTGTTTTTCAAAATGCTGCTCGCATTCCTCTCTACTTTTTGATGAAAATGATGCATAATTCGAGGTGGTTGGAGAGATTTGACATTTTTTCAAAAAATCGACCCCACCCCTTATGATTTT
>JAJTJO010000511.1:0-11887 GCA_024550625.1 Dendroctonus valens
TTTTACTTTGTTGGCTTAAACGTTTAAATAGGACATTTGACTGATATTTATTTAAATATTTGAAAAGTAGCTAGATTAGTTAGATATTTTTGCAATTATTAGAATGATTATTTAGTTACGTTTGCCTACTGGCAAAACATATTAAGCCCCATGGGAATATTTCGTTGAAACTGAAGGTATTACGTGTTTTGTCGGTATTAATTTTTTGATTCGGCGAAATTGCTAATTTCACGCGCTTTCTTTGGATTGAAAGAAGTTTCCAATGTTTATACAATATACCGGTCTAGCTACTTTTTACAGCCTATAATGTATATTATTTAGTATCGAGTACCTAATATAAATTTGGTAAGTTATAAGTTTATTATCTTAAGGTTTCTATTGTTATATAAAGTTAGAAAAATGTCAATTAAACTACTTACCTATAAACTTATTTCTCCTAGACGCAATATAAAGATAGCATATTTTTCTTAAGGTTGTTTGTGAGTTGGTGCAGACCGATCGGTCAGACGGTGTTGGCACGACAGAACCTTTTCCATACGAATACTGCTGTAATGTCTTATGATAGAGTAATTTATTCGTAATAAATACACATATAATGGCGTAGTTTCTAGATATTTTCTTGTTATTTATTTATGAAAGAATGCATCTTATTGGGCACTATCAGTTGCATTTATGGTTTGTTCCGGAACTATTTATAAACGATCTTAATTAATTTTTTTTCTTTCTTTCTAATATTGCCCATTTCAAAATGGTTATTTGCAAAATTTATTCGACGGGCACTACGAAGTAGTTTCCAAATATTCTAAAGGTATTTAGTAACTACGGATATCAAGTAGTTTAGAAAAATTAGAAGATATTAATAGTTAAGATATTCGCATCATATATTTTTATTTTTTCAAACACTTTTTTATTTAATTTATATTTGTGCATGTATATATTTTTAGTTACTATATTAAAGCAATAAAATAACTCTTATTTCTTATTATTTTGTTTAATTTAACCCAATTCCACCTTCCATATTCTTTCACCGCAAGTTTCCTCTGCTTTTTAAGCATAGTGTAAATTTTACTTTTTTATCAACGTTGAGTACTTATCATTTGAAAATTTTATTCGTAAAATTGATTATTAATCGAATTTAATATTTTTTGCTCTAAAGACGGATTTTAAAATGCCAACAAAAAGTAGATAATAATTTAATTACGGAGTAAGGACTATTTGCATATTTCCGCATGATCTTATGTTTTGGTTCAGTTTGATTTTTACACATTATCTTCCACTAGAAAGGGAACTACTAATCGCTTTTTAAATATCGTCATTAAGATCGATTAAATATTTATTCAACAATTTGTTGATATTGACACTGGAATGATGTTGTTGATTAAGGCCATTCCTTATCAGCTTGTTTGTTACTTTTTTCTTCTCAAACACATTCCTATTTAGTACTAATGCTAACGCCAAAGAGAGCAGCATGTCGGGTGTAGTGCTCATTATCTCGATTCCAACAGAAATTCACGAAAAATGTCTTTTAAAGAAAATGAGGAAAAAAGTCGTAATTACAAATAAAGTGGTAGATATTAATCCATCGGTAGAAACTAAATGTGAACGTTTGACCATGGAACTCGGAAGTGATGTTGGTTTTGCTGGAAGCCAGGAGTTTCCAGTTAAAACAGAACACCAATCCATGGAAATGGTAAATATACTATATCTTTTTACAATAATTATATATTTGTCGTAGATTGTCAGATCAACAATAACTGAACTGGAAGTAGTAGACACCACTTGGCGAAAAACTGAAGACAACAATCACTACCAGATAGTATTTCCGATTGAATGTGGGGACAAATGTGATGAAATCCTAGATATCCTTAAGGAGAATGGAATAGGTAGTAAGTTGAATTCGAAAATAAGTGTCCTGCCCTGTACGATACATTATCATGGGAATGAGCTAAACGAAAGTGATGACATTATTGAAGAGGACTGTTTGGCTAATTACAAGTAAGTACGCAATAATGAAAAAATAACTCTCTCAACAAAGACCAAAAGCTATAAAAATATTAACAAGTTCTTATTAAAAACCACTAGAATATTAAGAATCAGAATAACAAAGTTAATATACATAATAAATTAAAGTATATATAATAAAGAAAATAAATGCATAACTTTGAGTTTCAAATAAGTAAATAGGAACTCAACTTGTTCTCATTTTCATTATCGGGTTGAAATATATATATAACAGTGTAAGATTACAAAAACATGAAATTATAAGTCGACAATTTTCCAGGAAAACCAGTGGATGGAATCTTTTTGTTTCTTCCTTGAGATCACGCTTGACCGTAGCTCAAGTGGTTGAAAATGTCAAGAACAAAGCTGCAATGACCTTTGATTTCATCATTTTACTAATGATATCAACGTAAGTTTGCTTTTTCTCAATTCTGTATCGTGTGCTTATTAGTTGACATGAGATAAGAAAGTCAGACGTCTTGGTGCCTGTGCTCACTGTTTATCTTTATAAAGCCTGTCGATTAGTAGGATAATTGCCATACAATAATTAATTTGTGTTTGAATACTTAAAACCTAAGCAAATATTTAAAATATTTGGACTTGACTTAAGATATCATAGAATATAACTATATCATTAACGTTATAGTTCTGGCTATAATATAAATACATATAAGCTTAAACATTAGTATGAATCATTATTCAACAAAGTTTAAGAAAGAATACACATATTTTCATTTTCATTTATTACATGCCATGCTACCTGCATAGACGTATTAAATATCAGAGTTCATGTCCTAATAAATGGAAGAATGTGGAAAATAGAGCAGCCATATATAGTAATGATTACAAAATACGTTTGATGAATTTCTTGTTCTAATACAAATGAACATTCTCAATTAACTTTTGATTGCAAATTTGCAATTTTCCTCTTACTAATGACAAATAAAACTTCTAGACCTTCTCCTCGTTTTTCTTTAATATCACGCGTTGGAAGTATAAGAAAACCCCCAAACATATGTCGACCTGTTTGCGTTTTAGCGAGGCGAGAAATTTCCAGAAAAATTAATAGTAATTCGTGCATATGCAGGGATTTCGTGCATATCCAGCGAAGCGAGACCCTCCTCTTAGATCGTGCAGAAATAGCGACTGCAAAAAAAAACGCTCATACAAAAGTGTTGTGGTTGTCGCCAAAGTATTTGTTTCTGTTTTTTTTTAATGGAATTGTCTACTTTTTAATCCAGATTCAGTTCTACATTGAATTTGAAGTATTTTTTGTATAACATACTATGTGACTAAATTCAATAGTTTTGGACATAACGACATTGAATATGGAAACGAAACAAAGTAAACTTTATTATTATTTTTTTTACTTAAATAAAGGATAATTTGAGAACAGAACAAAACAAAAAAACATAACATTAGTTTTAATAGGTATTCCTTTAAAATTATATCGTTAATTTTCCTAAAAAAAAAATAACAAGTTTACTTTTGCTGCGTTTCATATTCAAATCTCGTTTTGTCCAAAACTATTGAACTTAGTCACATAGCATGTTATACAAAAAATGCTTCGAATTCAATGTATAACCTGAATCTATGGATTAAAAAGTAGGAAATTCCATTAAAAAAATAAACTTGACTGTCATAACTTTATTTTGAGCTACCCTGTATACTTGAAAGTAACAGAAACAAATACTTTGGCGACAACCACAACTCTTTTATATGAACCCTTTTTTCCAGTCGCTTTTCTGTACGATCTAAGAGGAGGGTCTCGCTTCGCTGACTCAGCCTGTATACAGTAACATATGGGTATGTGGAAAACCCAAAATTTGCATAATTTGATACTTCCATCCTTCTAAACTCTCAAAAGTAAAAAATGAAGACGTTCAGTAGCGAAAAACACTTTTATATGAACGTTTTTTCAGTTGCTATTTCTGTACGATCTAAGAGGGGGTCTCGCTTCGCTGACTCACCCTGTATAAGCTGATAGTTCTACTTGAATATCCTGAATATGAGCTACCCCTTTAAAAGTTACTTAATTAACATAGTAAATGTTACAATATGTTTTTTTTAGTTGTTAATCTACAGGGTGATAAAACGTTTCTTTTATATACAGAGTGTTTGGTAACTCGATGCATTCCTCGGGCGCTATAGTACCACTGGTTTTGGGTCTATTTTCTTAAGACGCAATATTCCGAAAACGCTTAGTTATCAAGCGACAAGTAGATAAAGTTTAAAAGTTATTGCGGAAAACAATTCGAATATTCAAATGAAAATTTACAGACAATTAGAGTTGTGTTTTTCTTCAAAAAAATTTCTACAAAAAAGGGCACTTGTGCGAGGACTAAGGATTAGGGTAAAACATTTTAATTTACAAATTGATATGTAGTTTTATGGTGTTTTATTTTTCAGTATATTATGCGCACTAGGCTTGGTGGAAAATAATAGCATTTATATGCTTTCCAGCATGTTGATATCTCCAATGATGGTAAGTTTCGCATATTTTCCCGACTGTACTTTAATTCATTCCAATATATTCCTGGGTTTCAGTCAATTTTACTGTTTATTATTTAAAATGTTACAAAACGTTTCGGTGTCTTTCTCCACCATCATCAGTTTGTCTAAAATATACATTTACAATCATCATCAATTAAATAAAAAACTCTAACCAAATTTCACACATTAAAATACAATTACATACATATTAAAAATATATTAAGAACATTGGCTTTCAGTGATGAGTCAGGACAAACATATCCGGGAAAAGACTAGAAGACATTGGTTAGAGTTTTTTATTTAATTGATGATGATTGTAAATGTATATTTTAGACAAACTGATGATGGTGGAGAAGACACCGAAACGTTTTTGTAACATTTAAATAATAAACAGTAAAATTGACTGAAACCCAGGAATATATTGGAATGATGGTAAGTACAATGTGTTCAACAACCCAATCCTCGAACATTTACAAACGCAATAGAACTAACCAGTTAAAATAATTATAAGCTTGATTAATATATTTCAAGACCAGAAAGACCGAATGAGTTGATCGAGCCTTTTCATAAGAAATAAACTTCTACTCGTAAAACTTGTCTTGAGCTTGCCGTTAATGAAGTGTCCGATCGATCTTTTGGGTCCAGTAATGGCCGGGACGTTTGGTTCAGTAATCCAGGATAAACATTTGAAAATCATTGGAGTTAAAAACGAGGCTTATTGGCTTAGGCATCGCGACGGTCGTCGGCTTTTGCTATGGGTGTGTAATCTGTGTTTCGACCGACATATGGAGTGAGCGATTGGCCAACGTATGAAATGTATTCCAGGTACTGGTTAAAATGAAGTATTGACTACTTAATTTAAAAGACAAATAGTCCAATTGGTAATTTATTTCATTTTGTTTCTTTCTTTTCATTTATATTCTTATTCCGAATAAAAGCTGGGCTTTATCTTTATAATGAGACAACAATTAGAAACCGTTCTTTGATGTAATGAAACTGCAGATCCACGTGAATATTCCTTTACCAAACTATATCTAAACGGGTTTAGGTCGCGAAATGAACAGCGTTCCACAGAATGATCCATTTTTTTCATGGCAAAAATATTCACATCAACATAGACTCACCCGACTTGTCTTAAAGATAATAGGAAAAAAGTTAAATAGGAAACATCGATTATTTCTATCAAATTGAATAGCTCTAGAGTTATCCAGTACGAATGAGAACCAAATGCAGAAGAACATCAAAATTAAGAGATTATTAATAAGATCTTAACCGTCTTAACCCGACTTTCTCTGATTGTGCATTCGTTGTTATTTTTCGTTTAACTTTCGCCAATTATATTTTTGCACATTTCTCTCAGTGGTGCAAAATATTTCTAAGCTTGACAGAAAAGTTCAAACTTTTTATTTAAAAGTTACACAATGGCTCCTTTCACTAGTTTCTTACATATTTATGAAACTGCACATTAATGAGTTGAAATTTAATCTAGATTCTGATGTCTATATTTATCATCAACTTTAACTATGATACAAAATGTCTTTCATTTTATTAATTATGAGGAGAAGCTTGGTGATGGTACTCTGATTTAATTAGAGTTAAAATTCTTCTTATGAATTCTCCAATCGGGGGAATAAACCGAATTCCATTTCTCGTAACGAGTACAATTAAACATTCCGCTTAATTAAGCACATTTTCCGAATTGTGATTGTATTTGTAATTGCAATAATAATAATGCGTCTGGTGTTTCATTCAAATGGTGAGTTCTGCTCAATAAACAAGTTTCTTTAAGTTAAGATACTTTCCCAACAAAATAAAATGTATTTCGGCAACATTTCGTAGAAGTTGAAATCAAGTTGAAAAACGTTAAATTGAATTTTTTTACTAGTTGATTTTCGCTGAAGAAACGATTAAATATTATAGGCATGGTTGGAATAAGTTATAGGCTTTGTTATATACAGGGTCGCTTTTATGTATGGAAATGGTGGATTATTTCCTAAACTCAGAGAGTTAGAAGAATGAAATGATTGATACAAAATTGAAAGGTTCATTCCAGTCTATTTATATAAAGAAAAATTTAGTATACAGGATCAGTCAAAAAGCTACGGCAACGCGAAGTTCCTTTTTCTTTAATGGAACACGCTGTATGTTAGTCACTAATTGCCCGCTTAAATTTAACCGTTTTGAAGATATCGAGTTGCTAAATGGTGAAAGAAAAAGCGAATTTATAAAGAACATAATTTTGTTGATTCCCAGGATTAAAATGAAATTTTAACTTCAAAAGTGTTCAAAGTGTGCGCCGTTTACTTCTTGACAGAAATGAAGTCGCTGAACAAAATTTTCTAATGAATCTAGAAGTATATTCGGAGGAATTCCAGCAATTTCGTGACTTATTCTATCTTGCAACTCTTCAATATTTGAGGCCTATTTTTGTAAACTGCATTTTTAATATGACCGCACAGAAAAAAGTCAAGTAGGGTCAAATCGGGCGACCGAGCCGGCCATTCAATGTACCTGCTACCAATCCATTTCTCAGGAAATGTTTCATAGAGACATGCTCGTATCTAAATTCGCTAAGATAACTTGATGAACAGTGTTTTTATATTTGATTTAATAATTTGGCGAATTACATTAAACATACTTTTGACAACTCGATATCTCCAAAACGGTTAAATGTAATGTGTTACATGTAATGTGTTATACAATTTGTTTAGAACATGGAGAAGAATTAATTATTGAATAAAATACAGGGTGTTCCATTATGTAAACCGACCGACTAATTGTTTTATTCTAGCTTCTTAGTTTAGGAAATAATTCACCATTTCCATACATAAAAGCGACCCTGCATATATAAGCAAGTGATATGCTTTGTTGGAGTAATATTCCCAGAAAAAAATCGTAATTATTTGTAAAATTAAGGATTATTGATGAAAATAATTTTTTTTTATTTTTTAGAAATAAATTTAATTTGCCGGCAAATTGGGAAATAAAATTACCAATAATCATTTATTTCCATTAAACATGGCTCTTATTTTAGGGGAGAACCTCGCTCATTATGGGTAGGAGCAATCATAGCTTTGCTGTCAGGGGCTGCGGTAGCGCTGGGCATTCTAAGCGATAACATTGCTTCTTTAGTTGGTGTCGCTATATCGGCGTCTTTAATGCCACCAGCTGTTAATGCGGTAAGTGATTAATTAACTTGTCTAAACGGAACATTAAAGCGGCAATTTTAGGGTACCTTACAACAAGTGCCCAATACTTTAACTGCAGATTATCGACCACATCAGAACAACTTTTTATAAACAAGAGGATCCACGAATATTGGATTTTTCGATATATAATAATTTTTCACGTAATAGTTCAACCTCTTTTGTTCACGAGCCGAAAAAAATGCTACAATTCCTTCACAAAAGATTTTTGAACATTATCTTGATGAATTGACCTAATATTAACTTTTAAATATTAAGAAAAGACAGAAACACGACAACAAGACACAAAAAAATTAACACCTTGTATAGACAAATCTTGGGGTTTGCGGAGGTCTGTTATATAAGAAAAACGTCTTCTGTTTATTCGTAGAATATGCTGTTAAAGCATTGCACAATAATTCCGGGTAGCTTTTTACGTATTTTTGAAAATTGCATGTAATTTTTTACGTTTTTGGAAAATAAAAATATTGTATAGAATTTTTTCCAAAATGTTCCAAACTGAAGCATTTAATGGATTTCAGAAACGAATCAATATGATTTTTACTCAAAAACAGTTCAGTAGAATAAAAAACGTAAGAGATAAAAAATAAAATTGCTAATTGCGTTAATTAAGTATAAATACTCTCTTGTATCAATAATGTTAACTGGGAGTGCAAAAAAACCATGGCCTAAAAACATTATAGTTTAAATTGAAAATAAATGTGACTGCTGCAATACCAAATTTTGCACATTTACATTCTATTTTGTAACAAAACCGAAAAAAGCAATTAGAATTTATCAACAAGGCTAAATTTTAAAATCTAAATAAAATGAAATATAGTTATTATTAAAAAGTTCTCACTTGAATACCTAGATATTTTAACAAGCTCCGTGTTGGTTATCAATCGACTTTTTACTTTATTTATATATTGTCCCATTTCGTTATGTCTTTTATTTTAATGCTTATTTAAAATACTTATTAATTTATTTTTACTGTTTAGGGCTTGCTTTGGTCTTTAGGATTTGTCTACTATTTGAAAAATGATGAAAATACCAGATATGCTTCTTTAACACACACTGATTACTTTTCGACAAACAGTGCCGTAGAACTGACTACATTGGGTGCCGTCAGTCTGTGTCTTACTTTCGTCAATATCGTCTGCATATATGCTGCAGGAATTCTTGTTTTTGTGGTAAGTTAATCTAATGGTAATAAGCTCATATATAGGGTATTCCAATGGTAAGTACCGAAGCGTTATTCAAAAATAAAAATGGAAAATAAATATTGTTAGCTTTTTGCATAGAGGACATTTACATAAAAATTGTATTTTTCAAGCAGGACGTTCTTAAGCCATTGGCTCCAGCTAATGAAAACATAAATCACTAAAGCAAAACGTGCTAAAAGAAAATACGAACAATATGGGAAACACACTTTTACTATTTCCTTGCCACGCAATCAGTAGATAGAACTTACATTTTTAATATTAAATTTTGAATAATCTTTTCTCCTTTCGTAAAATCAAAGATAAACTATTTTCTTCCCCCATGAATTTAGCAAATAATGAATGTGTCTTTGAGAGTTGACCAACTTTTCACAACTTGAAAATCAATTCACAAACTTTGTTGCTTTCGAAAAAATGGATCGCTTAACTCTCTATTGGATTTGATCTGTGAAAATTTCGAAGTTTCTCTAATATTTAATGAGGGTGTCTAGCCGAGCTTCGTGGTGATAAGACGTGCCCAGTGCTAGAATATTTTGAATATTGAATATATATGCAAGGTCGTTTACACTACGGCAAAGAATTCGAACAATTCAAACGCATTTATCGCTTCAGCGAAAATATACAGGTTTACTTCAAACTAAAGGATAAACCCTGGGAGTTCGCAAGAATCCGAATCGGATTATGCCTCCCAGGATGGTGGCTTCAAAAAGCCACAAACAAAAAACGTGGTAGGAAATCGAAGACGACCCAGCCAACCCCCACAACGCCAACACCTGAGGCCAAACGAATAGCGTTGGATCATCAGGCTACAACAGATAAAAACCAAACAACAAACAGCAAGACAACATCAACAAGATTTCCAACGTATTCGCAAATATTCACAGCGAACGCAATGCCGACCATCACCAGAGTCCAACTTGCAATCAGATGGGAGGAACTCAACCCCAACAACAAGGATGTGATTATCAGACAAGATAATCACTTTCTAATTAAAACCAACCATGATGACAAAGCAACACAAATTTTACAACAACTGAAACAAGAAAACATGATAACAACATTCAAACTACAAAAAAACGATAACCTCCCACTAATCCGACAACACAGATCAAACCACCATATTACAGCCACATATTCAGTGGTTGCTACTGGAGTGGACCTTGAAATCACGGACGAAATGTCCCTGAAACATTTGGGAAGTCAGGTCTGATTATCAGATTCTGCAAAAGAATAATATCCAGAGCGAGAAACAGTCCCACCTTGTTGATGAGGCTGATAACGGGCGACCTGGCGACATATCAGAAATTGATGAGCGACCGCGCAGTGCACTTCCTTGGACGCGTGTTCAGGATTGTGGAGAGTAAACCCCCAGCACTGATTCCTGCTCCATGCACCAAATGCAACTCCTTTGAACACCGGACCGAAACCTGCAAAACATCAGCTAACTGCAACAAATGCCTTGGCCCTCACTCAACATTCAGTTGCAGTTCTCCACTTCCCGTCAAGTGCGCTGCCTGCAACTCGGACGAGCATGCGGCATGGAGCGTAAAGTGCCCGAAGAGAACAAGAGAACGTCTGAGGTGTCGGATGCGATAACTAAAGATAACAGAATACACTCACCAGTAACAACTCTTTAATTAATTGCTATTGCTATGATTAAAAAATGCTAAAACAATTTATAGAAGATTTTGACATCGACACCTCGGTCTTCTTTGGTAACCATATGTATGTATTGATGTTCGACATGCTCCTACCTAACCAAAACACTCGACAGAACCCCATGAACAATTAAAACAAACAATCACTAACATAGACCGTTCAACATGAGACTACTTTACGCCAACATCAACGGACTTAACAGTAAAAAACCACTTATTTATAATTACATAGAACAAAACGACACAGACTGCTGCATATTTGTAGAGACTAAAACCAAACTAGGACAGACACCAACGTACAGAAATTGGCAGTATATCTATAGGCATGGAAATACTTTGAACTCAACTCAACCCTTTGAACGACTGTCTACATTTTACGATACCCTACCTAAATGACCTGATACACATATTTCTCACATACATACACCCACACTCCCACTTAGAACAAAACATATTGACCAAAGCAAGCATCTATAAATATGCAATAATTATAGGCGACTTTAATCTGAACAAAAACAAAACGAAACAGCTTAAAAGATTTCTACAAAATTCGGACTTTATAAAATAGCACACCCCACGACTTTTCTGATGCCCGCAAACCCAGACTCAACACCAGACTACTTGAAGTTTCTACTGCACACAAGAAACTTAACAAAACCATCAACAACATAAACTTAACCAATGAACTTGGATCCGACCACTGGCTATTACGTTTAACATAGACTTACAACATACGCAACCTACCTCCAGTACACCTCCTATAGAGAAAAAGTTAAACCTAACAAAGACTGACATAGACAAAGTGAAACACATATACATGACTACATTCAATCGCAAGCACAGCCCATTTCAATAGAAACCATACACAACAACTTTCACTAGCCATAGGAAAATTTAGCCCGGAAATAAAAATGCTTTCTACCGACATACACTACCCAAATTCATACTGAGACTCATAAAACAAAGAGAGAACTGTACAGGACTATATACAAACACTCAAAATCACGACCTAAGAAAGACACTGAACCAACTCAACAGAAACATTAAAACCTTGATTGGACAATACCGACAAGACAAATGGCTAGAAACATGTAAAGAATACAGAAGGAAAAAGGCAAACATACTGGCGAAAAATTAAGAAACTGGCGCAATACAGGAAGACTGGCACTACTGACGCAATTGACGAAAACGAATAGAAACACAGACAAAGAGAAAGCGGACGCGTTCCCAGACACTATCAAAGGGCCTTCAGCATATCGACAAACCCTAACTTCGACAATGACAACTGGAACTTGATCAACGACTGGTACTTGAACATTTCACAGCT
>JAJTJO010000512.1:0-69634 GCA_024550625.1 Dendroctonus valens
TTTTTAGACCCTTAATTAGTGGAGGAATTTATTAGGCAGTCCATAAAACTTCTGGAAATTAGGCATCGAATTAAACCAAAAAAATAGACATCGCTCCGACATCGATTGAGGAGCGGATTGCTCGGATTTTAAGCGCAGAAACCTACTTGATCCAGGAGAGCCACTAAGTAGGTACAATACACAAGACACATGCTTTGGATTGCAATCAAGTGAGCATACAATTCAGCAACAAAATGAGGCTAAATGTCTTGGATGGAGTCCAACAATTTGTCACAGACATACACGCGCTCAATCGATAAACAAAACGGCGATTCCCGAAGATCCGGAAATAAAACTGATCGTTTTCAGCGGGGAAAGGCAACTGGTTGGGGCTCTACTCTCGCACGTAAAAGTTGCAAGATGGGGATGGATTACTGTTGCTGGGCAGCAACTGTTTTTCCTGGATTAGGGCAAACGAGCAAAAACCTGAGGATTTATCGCCAAGGCCCCAATCGAGCCCGAGTAGGAAGACATGTTGCCATGTCACCATTATCTACGCCCCTCGATTTTCGGTTAGCCGATCCTTTGTCCTATTTTTACACCCCGTCGCTTAGGTCCAATTATGTGATTGTCGTAATGGCCTGGATAAATGCGATTATTCAACGCGAAGCGCGCCGTTTTTACGTGATAATTTCGACCACTCGACACGAATGGAAACTCCGACATTAAATCATCAACGTTTGCACGTTCATCAAATTAATGACGACAGTCACAGCAAAGGCTTAATTAAAATTTACCTCGCATAGTCAGGTCATGGGCGACATGCTTCACCTGCATGTCACCACCGTCTGAAGACGATTGCTTTGACCCGAAATTTTTTGGAAAATTTTGGCGCAACTGCTACGGCCGCCGTTAATGTCCAATTTGCCATCGGCGCAATCAACGATTCCTACGCAAAACACTACAATCAATCATCCAATGGGCCCGCCTGGGATCTATCCATTTCCAGGATAATATTTTGCCATGATTCCGACTCGGGCACCATCAATATTTACGTTCGAGTTGTCGATTCAAAGTGATTTTTAACAATGCTCAAACTAAACAACATATCTAGGTGCTAACCTAAATATTGAATCAGTGGGGCATCGATAAAAACCGTGTTTGTTTTTGCTGGTGATTTCTGGAAAATTGATTTCCACATTTTGGCCTCGGTGATTAATTGAGCCGTGGACTTGACAAAGGCATTCGATCGCATCAAACAAACCGACTTGTGTTATCAAGTTGTCGATTGCCACCTCTTTCCAAAACAAGGATTTTGTAAATGTGGGGGCATTTCTTTGCAACTGACCAGTCGTAATCGATGTTTCAATTGTTGCAGAGCTAAAAACGAGCCAGAATGGGATGCTTCGGGAGCAAGGACAAGCTCTCCAAGGAGGACATGGACTTCTTAAAGTCGCACACCCGATACGACGAAAGCACCATCAAGGAATGGTACAAGGGCTTCAAGGTAAGTGCAAATTGCCACCATTTTGCCACATGTACAAGGTGTCCCATTCAAAAACCAATAATTGGTTAAAATCAACATTTGAAAACTTTGAACTTGAAAATCACCCTGTATGTTCTTAGCCAAAAGCGATACAGCAAAATGTTTTATGTAAAAGTTTCTTTAGAATGATTGTTGAATAATCTGCCGTTTTCAGAATTAGTATACAGGGTCAGGTAAAAAAGTTATCGGACCTCAGCTGGTTTTTTTTTAATGGAACACCCTGTATATTTTAATTTTCCTCAAAACATCGATATGCCGGTTTATTTTGAAACGAAAAACCAATTGAAATTTACCCCAAATCGACCTTGCTTGTGAAGTTGCAATTGTTTTCATTATGTCGATTAAGCATACCGCAACTTGTAATTCGACATTTGTCTGACCAAATTATTTTTTCGTGAAAAAAACGATCCTCGTTAGATTTATTAGAACAACCAGCGACAAAATTCCAAAAAATTCAAATTTTTTAGATTAAAATATACAAGGTGTTTCATTTAAAAAAATGAGTTTAGGCAACACCGTCTTGAGAACAAGGCCCAAGCGCTTACGCGTGACGTCATCCCGAGTAGGCCAGTTTAACTCCCATTACGAGGGCGTTGCATGCTAATCACTTGATTTTTTAAATTTTACTTGACAAAAGTTTGTAATTTTTCTTTTTTGTTTTTGTCTAAATGATTATTAGTTTTACCACAATAATTGTTCTGTTTGATTACTACACCCCTGTGCCATGTTTATCACATCTTCATGCGGATAGAAAAATCACTAGAAAAACACAAAAACGAGGTAAACTTTTTCAGAGCCGAAAATTTTCAAACATCTTTGAAGTACCAGTGTTGCCGTAAGTTTTTTCCGATTGCATTGTTCAAAGACTAATTTTTTCATTAATCACTAATTAATGTTTGCCCGAATCAGCATAGGCCCTGTTATAAGTGTAGTTTAATGAAAACTGCCACAATCAATTATAAAACTTTTACCTTCCAACTTTTGAATAAAAGCCAAGGAAAATTAGTATTAACCGGCAACCCCGGGGAAGTACCTTCCATGCGGTATAGCCTCTGTGCAGACGACCAGATGCTTAGTGACAACGAAACCATGGCTCTTTAATAATCATAACCTGATTTGGTCCACAACTCAGTGCATTTACGGCGCGAAAAACTGGCCTACATCGTCTGACGTCATCAGTCTTTTAGATTTCAGCACTGAGGCCTTGTTCTTAACACGGTTTTGGTTTAGGTCCGAGAACTTTTTTACCTGACGTCGTATACTTATTCTGCAAACGGCAGATTATTCAACAAACATTATAAAGAATCTTTTACATAAAACATTTTTCTGTTTCTCTCTCAGCTAATAAAATATAGTCATTTTGAAATTGCCTTTTTTTCAAAAAAAAATTTCAAATTTGATTTTACCATTTTAAGTTTGACCTAAAAAGAGCACATTCCACCTCAACAGGGGGCCATTAATCAAGATTTACGTGCATAAAACGGGAATATTCGGCATTTAATGGGCAAACAATCGTAAAAACTCGACACTCAAAATCGCCCCTGTATAAAACAATGAGCCAACTTGACGGCAAACAACAACTAATCTGAACACATTCAATTTCCAATTAGCGTTTCGTTTGGAAATATCGAATCGGCCACGTTCCTCGAGTGTTGCCAAAGAGGTTCTCTGCTCGAGATAAAAGAGATACAGAGCGAAACGCTAAGTGGAAATTAATTCTCCTTGATCCCCGGCAGACGCTAAACGAATTTCACGATTTCCTTCAGGGCTTTAATCGAAGGAAATTGGCCTGACTGAGAGGAGAACGAATTTCCTCGGGAAATAAGCCGCCATAAAACCACAGTGTGCAGCCTTAGCCAACCCAAACGAACCCAGCATATGACACATATTTGTACAATTCACAGTCAACTGTATTGCTGCAGAGGAAAAAGATTGGTTAAAGTTCACCATTAGAGGCGATTAAAGAGATTTATCGCGTCCGCTTTTTCCAAATGGGAATTCTTCTGCTATAATGAGCCTCGATTAGGATGCAACGTCTTTATTGGAACAAGCCCATCAGTGGCGTAACCTTTGCTGGAAAGTTCGGTAATTGGCTCAAACTCAAATGGCCCTTTCCAGACAAAAAATCTATTGGTAAATTATACCCGGCGCGCACGCAAATTCGAAACCACACCCCCTTGCAAGTATAATCGACTTTTATTCGCATCACGAGTTCAAAAACGCTTGAAAAAACCCCGTATTCCTGTGAATACTAAATGGATGATCGTTCCTTTTCAGCAAGACTGTCCGAATGGTAGACTGACCCCGGCCAAGTTCGTAGACATGTACAAAATGTTCTTTCCCAGTGGTAATGCGGAGGAGTTTTGCGACCATGTCTTCAGACATTCGACATGGGACAAAGAACGGATATATCGATTTCAAAGTAAGTGAAACGAGGAGAGAACGTGTAGCAAAGGATGTGTTCAACACCAAGGCATCGATCCAGGGCAACTAACCTTAAACAAAGAGGGGCAATTTCGAGCTCGAGCCCCAAGACGAGAACTGCTGAAGTCGGAAAACATCTTAAATAATTTATTCGCGTGGATGTTGAGCCCGTGGTGGGAAAACAGGGAAATTCGGGTCGCCGACCAACCCGGGGCGGCAAATGAATCAATGTGGGACACGCAGGGGCGGGCACGCAAAATCTCCACCCGTACTTTAAATCGAGCCCCCATTACGTTTGTTTTCCGACGTCATTTTTAGTGACTGCAAACCGATTTTCAGGAATTCCTTCTTGCCATTGATGTCACGTCCAGTGGCACGCCGGAAGAGAAACTGAAATGGGCCTTTCGAATGTACGACGTGGACGGAAACGGTGTCATTGACATTCAGGAAATGACCAAAATTGTCCAAGTAAGTAGTATATTTCCACCCTTTCTGGGGGGAACTTTGCACGCGGTAACCTTAACGGATTCATGTGACAAAGTGGAACAGCTACTAGCCGTTCGATCATCGGTCGGCTGGTCAAAGGGTTAAATCTGCGGCCAAATGATCCACATCGTTTCCTTTCCATGAAAGGTCGTTGCGGGGCCTTGGGGAGCCCGAAATAACGATTTCGGGCTCCTCCGCTCGATCTTAATTACATCAATTTTCATCAGGTCGCTTTTGGAAATGTGCGATCGTGAGCATGAAAAGATAGCAATTTTCCCACTATATCATCAGATAGACTGCAGTTTCGTAATTAAGCAAATACAAGGACGGCCCTTCCCTTTGTTAGGAGCTTGTCATTAGACGCTAATGTGCTGAAGTATCGGCACCTAATAATACGTGACGTTCGCGTTTTATGAAGCCAACCCCAAATTGGGCGCGTGATATTTATCAAAATTTGTTGACAGTTTGGATGCCGTAAGGGCTGAGTGGGCTTTTTGCGCTGCTGCCTATCTATTCAATCCTACACAAAGATCTTACAGTCATTTTTCGCCTTCAAAAATCCTTGCTTTTTTTTCAAATCAATATAAAACTCAAAGAAAATATCGCTACGATCCGCCCTAGCAAGATTTAGGCCCCTAAAAATCCTAGCACTTAAAGCCCTTGATGAAGCGATTGATAAATTTCATTTCCGAAGTTGATAAACTCAATTTTAGCGAAAACATTGAGAGGATTGCATAATTGGCTTTGTTTGGGACGATTTTAGCTGAAAATGAGTACCAACTCGATGGGTGTTTTTTCGCAAAAAAAAATGTTTTTGCCTTAGAGTATCAATTTTTTTTCCATCGAAATGGGGGTTATTTGTATGCGGAATTCACCCGAAAAGCCGAATATGCAACCAGAATTCGCCTGAAATTACTTTGAAGCGAGCCACTTGCAACACGTTGTTCTGAACCTCGATTTCCGAAGATCCGACTTCAATTTTCCCTTCACTTTAAAAACCTTCTTTTAAATAAAAAATCAATGCAACAGAGTCTGTTTTAGTGCTCGAAGTTTAAAACGAGTATACTAAGTATTCGTTTTATCAATAAAACACGTTAGTTCGAGGCACTCCGCAACTGGAACCATTTTTTTTGGTATAAATTATCAATTTTTTCGAAAACCATTACAGTTGGATTGCAATATTCGGCTTTTGGGATGATTTTAGCTGAAAACGAGTACCAAGTCGATGGGTGACTTTTACCAAAAAAAAAATTTTTGCCTCAAAGAAGCAATTTTCTTCTTTGGAAAACCACCATCGATTTGGGGCTTATTTTATGCTGAATGTGTCTGGAAAAGACGAATATAGCGATCGGAATTCGCCCTGAGGCGACTTTGAAAACGAGCCACCTGCAAATGGTGCTCAAAAAACTTTTATTTAAACGTTTTTTATCATAAGTTTATATTTCAAATGAAAATTGTGGGACAACGTTGTCAATTTTGATTTAAAAAAATACACCAGCTCGGGTGTGTAACTCTTGAATACTTATGCTTAAAAAAAATGGTTTTAACATAATAGACCTTTTCAGGAATCCGGTACATTTTATCGATGCGAGACTAAGAGTGCCATTTTTTAGTTTCGCTTCAGCTATCTGAAAATGGGTTTCTTGTGCCACTACGCATACAGGATGTTAAAAAAATTAGCACTTAATGTGTCTCCGGCTGTGGCGCGTTCTCCAGGCGAACAGTTAAAATTAGTATTTAAAGATATCATACTATTTTTAAGGAGCCCTAACTAGTTAAAAGTGCGTTTTTCTTTTAATGAAAACATATTTTCATTAATCGCGTTTTAAGGGCGTATATCTTGGTAGGGAGTATCCTGATCTGCATACGTATTTTCACTTCCTGTAGTTTGGATCAGAAAGTCTGCGGCGTTTATTTCTGAGCTCATATCTCTTGCGATAAACATAAAAACACTTTGAGCGATTTGACCTGCTTTCCAGAAACCTTTTTTTTGCGAATCCATGAAAACTTATCGAGCCATCTTCTATTCGCAGGCAATCTACGATATGCTGGGCGTTGCTCGTCTAATCGGCCAGCCGATTCGGCCCAGAGAAAGGGCGAAAAACATCTTCGCCAAAAATGGACGAGAAACAACGACGGCCAACTCACTCAGGATGAATTCCTCAAGGGTTGTTTACAGGATGAAGAATTGTCCAAAATGTTGGCGCCTTAGGAGCGCCTACTGTACGAATTGTTTGAGATGGCAGAGTGGCTTTCCATGTTATTGAGTGGTACATTGCCAACACTCCCTAACCGGGCACTATTTGAAAAACTTCGATTGCTTTAACTGGAACCCATCCAATACACGGTTCAAAGTCCACTCGGCTATTCTCAATCTTAGGGCAAAACATGGAGCGGCCCTCCCTTAAAGGCTATAAGCAACTGGCACAATCGTCTGTTGAGAATTAAAAGACTTATCCTATCTATTGATGTACGTGGTTTTTTGGGGACATTTGAGAGATTCTTCATTGAATCGGCTGCGCTGTCCAAAATGTTCCAAAACAATTAACACAAACCTCTCTCGACTCAAACTGTAACACTCTCTCTTAAATTAGCTGGTTTTAAGCCCAGTTTTAAGCTTTAAAATCAAATGTACTTAATTGTCTGTCACTAGCAGTATGAATAATGCACAACAGTTTTCCGGGATTATCGATTGCGGATTGAAAAAGCGTAACATATCAAGAACCAAAAGAGCCGCACACACACCCACACACACACATACATGTTTAATGTGTATTTTAATCCGCAATCCGCATTTAAATAGCTCTAACTTAGGATGTTATCATAGACTTCTAGTGAATATTTACTCAGAAACTAGTCGACTCAGTATTTCAGCTGATGGGTCTCAGAATGTATCGGCGAAATACTGGATCCCCTAGTCCAAAAGGGACCATATTCTGATGACCGGCTAGGACCAGAGTATAGTCTGCGACTCTATCTACCACATAGACATCACAAACTTTTTTATACACTATCTATTTTACGAACCAGTACCTTTCTACCTAATCTATCTATACGTTCTAAGGACCCAATATCCATGTTTTTTCGTCATTTTCATGCCTTTGCGCTTGATTTATGTATTAGTACTGTGTTTAGTTTTAGAATTCGGGCTGCTAAGCATACAGGGGCATAGTGTTCGATTATAAATGTGGCAAACAATTGGCTTTGACACCGCTGGAAAGAAACTTTACTTGCGTGGTTCGCGCTTTGCTTGCAGTTTTTTTATCATTTATTACGACGCCAAGTATTAGTATTATATGGGCTTTTGGGTACCAAAACGCCAATATAAGAAGGGGCGTTGTACTAAATAAAAAAAAACTGCAAGTAAAGCGCAAACCACGCAAGTAAAGTTTCAGTCTCAAGTCGAGTGAATTACACCCAAATTTCATTGCAAAATTGCACACACTGGGGACACAACGGGAATACACCCCTGACATTGGACTAATGTGCCCCCATCTTCTCTTCCCTTGGCCGATGGGGATCTACAGGGTCTTTTTCTATAGCACGGGACCGTTGTATGCAAACGGGGCGGTTTCAAGGCGATACTGAACTATAAATCGGCCTTTATTGGATATTTTGCACGTAAAGCAAGCAAGTGCAAGGAAATAAGGCTTTCGAATCGATGCTAAACATGCTAAACCTGTCGCGACACGAAACGCCTTTCTGCTGTTTAAAATTCAGTTAAATTCAGCTTACCAGCGCGTTAATAGCTTCGGCGGCTTCCAAGGGCTTCAGTTCACACTATTCAACAGATTCAAACAGTTTTTTTTGGGAAATTTTGAAAAATTCGACGCGACACGCACACAAATGACATTTTCCGAAATGTTCTGGTGATTTTGGCGTTTGTTGTCACTGATAATTGGTGAGTCTGCATGCCTGGTTGCCTAGATTGCGCCTATTTACTGAGGCTATCTGTACGGCGGGATAGACACTAGTCCATTATTAAGTAAATTGAGAAGAGGGCCGCATTGCCTCTGTAAATTCGGGCTTTTCATGTCTTATAGCTGTAAATATAACTGTTCGTTATGTGGAGATGTGATAGCAACATCGTCCACATGTTCTGTTCTATTTATTACTCTCTCTTGGCCCATATTTTTCTACTTGCACGCGATCTATTACGAAAAAGCATTTACATTTGATGATGATGTAAGCTTTTTTAAAAGCTCTCTATATGTTCTAGATGTTGTAGTTTTTAAGGATTTATCATAGCCCTAATATGAAACCTACCTAGTATTATTCAAGCGCTTGGAGCTTTCCAATTTCCCAAAAAAAAAACATTGGCGCAACAACATATTGATTGAACTGTGGCTACTTTGTATATACAACGGAAATGAAACCCTTATGTATTCGATATTACGCACCAAGAATGTCAATTTCTCCTATCTGTAAGGTAGACTCACACTTTAAACGTAATTTTTCATCAACTTTATGTTAAACTAATTAAACTTTAAGTGTATTGATGATGGTGTAGGGCCTGATTCACAGTGTTTCTTTAGACTAACGTAAGCCAAAGGCAAAGGATGCATACGTATATCTATGTGGATGTAAAAATATAAACCATAACGTTATTCCTGATCTTCTCCCGTGGGCGTATTTGATGGTACTTACGTATTCCCCATTAAATTTTTATCACTTAATACAATTTAATAATATGATAATTAAAACATGTCAGATATTTCGAAACGGTGTTTACTTTAATCGGTTCACTCTTGCGCTACAACACCCTGTATATACAGTTTCGATTGCTGACAGTTTTTTCGTTTCTGCTTTTAGGTCTAGTTATAGTAACTGAGCGCTGCCAACCACGATTACGATGTGTATTCGGCGCTAACCGACAAAGAAAACTGATCTGATACCAGGTGCGGTCAAACACCATTCTAGTCATGGGAAAACAGAATAGCAAACTGAGACCGGAAGTATTAGAGGATCTGAAGCAGAACACGGAATTTTCAGGTAAGCGAACAAACCATCGGCAAGGTTTCCATGTAGAGATCAACGAGTGCAAGTTCAGGATTTTCTTCCAATTTTCTGATTGTCGAACCCGATATTTTTTGTTTTTTATATCGAAAGCCAGACGTAGATTTGCCTAAGAACTGAAATTCCAACGCGTTTAAAGTTGTAGGTTTTATCTGGATGCTTTGTTGAAAAAAGTAGTTAAAAATAATTAATTCAAAAGAAATTCCTGGGTTCCAGTCAATTTATTGTTTATTATTTAAAATGTTACAAATACGTTTCGGTGTCTTTCTCCACCATCATCAGTTTGTATGTATGGCTGTTTCTACCTTCACATTGCAAGCCAGTAGGTAAACAGCCATACATACAAACTGATGATGGTGGAGGAAAGACACCGAAACGTATTTGTAACATTTTAAATAATAAACAATAAAATTGACTGGAACCCAGGAATTTCTTTTCAATTAAGTTGAAATACAGTCAGGAAAATATACACAATGTTAAAAACAATCGGATAAAAGTTCCATGTTTTAGTCGCGCTCATTCCAGCTGAAAAATAAATAAATCAAGCGAATGATTCCATTTATGCCCTAGTAGATGCGGAAATCCAGGAATGGTACAAAGGGTTCTTGAAAGACTGCCCCAGCGGCCACCTATCGGTGGATGAATTCAAGAAGATTATGGAAACTTCTTCCCCTATGGCGACGCTAGCAAGTTTGCAGAACATGTTTTTAGGTACAAATTAGTCGAAAATTTTTGATTTGAAGCCACAAATGCTTTGTAAATGCCCGGCTTCGAACCTTCCAGTACTTTCCGCTGGGTTTAACTGCCCTCAAAGGCTTGCTGCTTCTGATTATAGACTCTAGACTAGACGATTTGAACCCATAACTAGAAGGAAGCAATCTTTGCACCCTAAATCCAGTGGTTCCTTATGAGTGCACAACCAGAACAATACACCCTTAAAACAATGTCGTGATCCTGCATTAATTTCCACAGAACGTTCGATTCAAATGGTGATGGGACCATTGACTTCCGGGAGTTTCTTTGCGCGCTTTCAGTGACGTCCCGGGGAAAACTCGAGCAAAAACTGAAATGGGCGTTTTCCATGTACGACCTGGATGGAAACGGTTTCATTTCCCGACAGGAGATGCTGGAAATTGTCACTGTAAGCCGCGCTCTTGGAGCGGGATTTTCCTAAATCATGAGCTGTTTTTTCAGGCGATATACAAAATGGTAGGCACCGTAATGAAGATGCCCGATGATGAGAGCACCCCAGAGAAGCGCACTGACAAAATCTTCAAGCAGATGGACAAGAACCAGGACGGTATTCTCAGCCTCGATGAGTTCATTGAAGGGGCCAAAAGCGACCCATCGATCGTCCGGCTGTTACAGTGCGATCCTCAGGCCCAGTAAACCGGGCCCGTTCTCTCATTTACCCTCTTTTCCACTCTCGCCTCCCTAATTAAGTAAATCGTCTCATAGGTTAAGAAGTTTCCTATTATACACCGCTGGGCAGCAAAGCCACGGGACTTTTGGTGTTAAGTAACTTTTGGATTATTTCTATTTACTGGACGTGTTGGTCTGTTTGTTTGGAATGGGTTTTGCCATATTGTTCTAAGTGGTAAAACACTTTCCAGTCATTATTTCGGCAATTTAGTTTTCCATGAACGATTACATTGATAACTGCAACCAGTACTTGGACTAAGGCGCTAGAGAAAGACTATAGACTAAATATCGCATACTTACTCCATTTGAAATGATATTTCCAGAATATATATTCAATAATGTATCATGTAAGTGTTAATGTTTTCAAATTTTTAAATGTGATTCCAAAGTGCTGGGGAAAGTGCCGACGGCAAGCCCCAGCAGGCGGTTTGCCTACGGCCACTTTCCAGTCCAGTTCAAACTCTATTAGTGCGTAAACGTACCCTCTATCACTTTCTACTTCCTTATATTCGTGAATTTCCAAAACAATTTAGAATCGATGTGACTCAGGACTTGATCAAATCAAAATCATCTCTTTCGCTCCTAATTTCAGTGCTTAGCTATACGTTTATATGACAAAAAAAGAGTTCCAAAACATGGCCTAAAACGCTGTTTTATAGATTCCGATAGTCTACAGATTAGTACGAGTATTTGGACCTGGTTGTACACTCCTAAGCTCCAGTATTTGGCGGGATGTTACCATTAATTGCCTTCCAAGGGGCATACTCAATTAAAGGGTCTATACAAGAGTGTTATAGCGACGAGTTATTAACCGGCCGCAATGTCCTGAAGTACCGCAAGGCTAGTGAAGCCCTAAAAGCCAGTGTGGCATTGCGAAACCGGTATTCGCTGATTTTTTCAAGCTTTTTAGGTTTTTAGTCGCAAATTAAATCTAGAAAGGTGCATTTCGTAACCAAAATGTCATGGGGAATGGAATTTTCAAAACTCGCGAATTTTTCAAGCGCAAAAAGAACGTTCAAAAGGCAAATTCAATAAATAGCTCACCATTGATCGCAACTGTACAATGAACCACTTGCCACTCACGAAAATAGAGTTTTTTCGCGATTTTAAGTTCGAAAATCGCACTAAAAAACTACTGACAGCTTTCACTATTAACCTCCGATGGTTGCTTTCAACTGTCACAGCAACCGCGATTTATGCGGATTGACGCTAGTTACTCCACTGCTGACAAGCGTTTGACAAAGAAGCGAGCATTCAATTAATGAGCGAGACTGGGACGGATAGATGAGTACAGGCAAATGATGTATTTTATATTTATTTTTAAGTAATTTCGAGCATGACTACGATCTTCCTCTTTACGAAACAAGACACATATGCGGCATGTTGTTTTCTACCTTTCCTTAATCTCTAATTATCCTTACAGTACATGTAATAAATAATCAATACAAAATAAACATTGCTGGTTAATTAAATGGGAATTTCCCTGTTTTATTTAGCGATATTAGCTGAAAATCATCCGAGTTTGTCTATATTTCGATTGGTTGTGGCAAATTGCGTTTCAATAGCCAAATTCAATACCCGAGCGTGCAATAGAAGTGCAGTCAATGACCGGTCGCTGTCTTGAAATACCCCGATGCAATTGGGGGCACTAAAATCAAGTGTGGAGTTGCGAAACGGGCTTAGGGTGCTTTTATTCAAGTCTTTGACTATTTATTCGCAAACTTTAAACAAAATTAAGTCTAGAAAGGTGCAGTTCCTAACCTAAATGTCATGGAGAACGGAATTTTCAAGACTGTCGAATTCTTCAGGCGCAAAAGAGAGTTTCAAATTGCAAGTTCAATAAATAGCTCACCCTTGACTGCAACTGTGCAATGGAACTCTTGCCGCTCACTAAAATAGAGTTTTTTTCGCGATTTTAAGTTCGAAAATCGCACTAACGACTACACACTGACAGCTTTCACTGGTAACCTCCGATGGTTGCTTTCAACTGTCACAGCAACCGCGATTTATGCTGATTGACGCTAGTTACTCCACTGCTGACAAGCGTTTGACAAGAAGCGAGCATTCATTTAATGAGCGAGACTGGGACGGATAGATGACTGCAGGCAAATGATGTATTTTATATTTATTTTTAAATAATTTCGAGCATGACTACGATCTTCCTCTTTACGAAACAAAACAATGCGGCATGTTGTTTTCTACCTTTCCTTAATCTCTAATTATCCTTACAGTACATGTAATAAATAATCAATAAAAATAAACATTGCTGGTTAATTAAATTGGGAATTTCCCTGTTTTATTTAGCGATATTAACTGAAAATCAACCGAGTTTGTCTATATTTCGATTGGTTGTGGCAAATTGCGTTTCAATAGCCAAATTCAATACCCGAGAGTGCAATAGAGGCGCGGTCAATGACCGGTCGCTGTCTTGAAATACCCCGATGCAATTGGGGGCACTAAAATCAAGTGTGGAGTTGCGAAACGGGCTTAGGGTGCTTTTATTCAAGTCTTTTGACTATTTATTCGCAAACTTTAAACAAAATTAAGTCTAGAAAGGTGCAGTTGCTAACCTAAATGTCATGGAGAATGGAATTTTCAAGACTGTCGAATTCTTCAGGCGCAAAAGAGAGTTTCAAATTGCAAGTTCAATAAATAACTCACCCTTGACTGCAACTGTGCAATGGAACTCTTGCCGCTCACTAAAATAGAGTTTTTTTCGCGACTTTAAGTTCGAAAATCGCACTAAACGACTACACACTGACAGCTTTCACTGGTAACCTCCGATGGTTGCTTTCAACTGTCACAGCAACCGCGATTTATGCTGATTGACGCTAGTTGCGCCACTGCTGACAAGCGTTTGACAAAAAAGCGAGCAGGCAAATGATGGATTTAATATTTATTTTAAGTAATTTCGAGCCTGTCTACGATCTTCCTCTTTACGAAACAAAACTCATATGCATTGTGTTTGCATTGCTCACTAAAGTAGAGATTTTCTCGCGATTTTTAGGTTCGAAAATCGCACTAAACGACTACACACTGAAAGCTTTCACTGTTAATCTCCGATGTTTTTTTGTTCAAATGGCGCAGCTCCCCTTTAGGGCTTAGGAAAATCTTTTTCATGGGCACGGCTAGGATTTGAACCACAGACCTTCAGGTTACCAGCCTGTCGGTCTGTTCGCTCGGCCACCATGCCGGCTTACCTCCGATGGTCGCTTTCAACTGGCACAGCAACCGCGATTTATGCTGCGTTTGACAAAGAAGCGAGCATTCAATTAATGAGCGAGACTGGACGGATAGATGAGTGCAGGCAAATGATGTATTTTATATTTATTTTTAAGTAATTTCGATGACTACGATCTTCCTCTTTACGAAACAAAAACATATGCGGCATGTTGTTTTCTACCTTTCCTTAATCTCTAATTATCCTTACAGTACATGTAATAAATAATCAATACAAAATAAACATTGCTGGTTAATTAAATTGGGAATTTCCTGTTTTATTTAGCGATATTATCTGAAAATCAACCGAGTTTGTCTATATTTCGATTGGTTGTGGCAAATTGCGTTTCAATAGCCAAATTCAATACCGAGAGTGCATTAGAGGCGCGGTCAATGACCGGTCGCTGTCTTGAAATACCCCGATGCAATTAGGGGCACTAAAATCAAGTGTGGAGTTGCAAAACGGGCTTAGGGTGCTCTTATTCAAGTCTTTTGACTATTTATTCGCAAACTTAAAAGAAAATTAAGTCTAGAAAGGTGCAGTTCCTAACCTAAATGTCATGGAGAATGGAATTTTCAAGATTGTCGAATTCTTCAGGCGCAAAAGAGAGTTTCAAATTGCAAGTTCAATAAATAACTCACCCTTGACTCTAACTGTGCAATGGAACTCTTGCGGCTCACTAAAATACACTTTTTTTCCGGATTTAAGTTCGAAAATTGCACTAATCGACCACAGACAGCTTTACATGTAAGTCGCCGGTAGGCGGCGACACTTAGCAGCACAACCGAGTTTTGACGCCGATCGCAGTTAGTCAATCAGCGAGAAAGAGACGGACAGACCAATGAGGGCAAATGGTTTATTTTGGATTTATATTTAAGCAATTTAGAGCATGACTGTAAGATCTTCCTGCTGTTTTCTACCTTTCCTTAAAATACCTTGGGTGGTAAAGAATCATTGCGGGTTAATTAAGTTAACGGTTATTGCCCTAAGTCAACCGAAACGGTTTTCTAACTAATAAATCGAAATTTGGAAATGCACGGGCGCTAAAACTATCCAAAAACTGTTGTTTTTTTTTCGAATTAAGGTTTAATTTAACGTTTATTTTGCGTGAAAATATCATACAATTCGAGACGTATGTACACGGTAATACAACTAGAGAGTAAAATGCAACATGTTTTATGCCCAAAATGCATGAATTAATCCGGACCTGCCTCATCCGCTAGTGGGCTTAAGATACACATTGTCACAACAGCTTAAAAACAACTAAAGTATCTAGAAGTGGACTTTCTTTTCCGTGATGGCTACGCCATTGTCGTCAACTGTTTCTGAGTCGCATTCTGCGACCAGCTGCTTCAGCCGGGCAACGCGACGCTCCCTAAAAAACAAAATCCACCATCAGCCTACTTGAGGGAATGTGTGTGGATTCAGTACCTAACAGCTTGTTTCTCCTGCATGGCGGCCATTTCATCATCAATGTCGTCGATTCTGGCCCGAGAGCGGCGAGCCCTGACAGAAGCTGCACTGGGGGCGGAGTCTCCATTTTCCGCCGGGGCAACTGCCTTCCATTTAGTCAGATTATCCGCATCCGCGTCATACGACACCTAAAACCCGATAGTTCGTGCCTGATCTTAGCTTGGAAATGGGTTGCATACCTTGAGCGCTCTTTTCTGATACGAAAACTCGTTCTCCAAAGCCCTCTTGCTCGCTGAGCTCTCATTGATGCCAATGCTATCCAGGATTTTCTCCGACCGATCCAGCAGACGTTGCGTTCTGAGGTTGTTTGAGGCCGATTCCAGATCGGCGTCTTCCACATAGGAGACTTTCTTAGCCGCCCTGATTGCTTCAGAGTGGACGCAGTCTGCAACGCAACCATTTTCAGTCCAATAATCCATGCATCCACTTACCAAACCTCCTGCCTCATCGTTGATCGAGTCGTCAAAGTAACGAGCCCCTCTGGAGTCGAACAGATGGTTCTCTTTGATCCTGCTGCTGGCGCGACGTCTGGAGTCCTCCAGGTCCTCTTCAGCAAATGCCCTGATGAAATGTAGAAAATAAATACTGTCTGCCACCCTTTGAAGGCACAGAACACTCACCTGGCATGACGATCAGCAATTTCCAGGGCCGAATTGGGAGTGTATCTTTGGGGCGACAAGGGACGACCGGAATACTTCCTGTCCAGCCGGTCCAGGGTGGACTTGTAGTAGCTTTCGCCGATGTTGTAGTTCGAGTCGTAGATTTTGGTGCGAGGCCTACTGAGGATCGGTCTACTCGACATGATCGAAACGTTGGTGTCTGCAAATAGGGCCCAAAACTGTGTTAGATCCAATCAAAACGTCAACTTTGACTAGGTTATCTAGTTACAGTATTTCAAATCTTCGGGAATTCTCGTCGTATTTCGGGCGAGTCAGTGTGCAGTTCGGTGGCGGCAGGTAAACAGTGAGCGTCATTTGCTCGGTCAGGTTTTTGATTTGTTTCGGAAAAGTGCAGTTTTTCACGGGAAAATTGGTGATTTTCCTTATCTGGAAAATCCCCTGCGTCGATTGGTGGTATTTTCCCGACCGATAGCGCGATTTTTGCCGGCTTACGAGACTTTCCAGTTCGGGGTTATTCTGACGTCTTCTGACAGCCGGTTTGGTTAAGCTGACATGCGCCTACTGATCAGGACTGGGTTATTGCTGGGATTCCAGGGTTTTGAGGACTTCCATGGTCGTCTTTGGTGTGTTTTGAGGACAAAACCATGCTAATAATGGACCATCAGGAGGGCTGCAAAAGGTGAGTGAGTTTTTATCCACTTCTTGAATTGCCTTCAGTTGAACTTTGCATGTGTGGAGGGCGTTGTTGACTTAAAGCGCCCACTAATCTCGCAGAAAAAACATCCAGGTCCCTAACCGATATTCACTTTCCGATTTATTTATTCTGGATGATTTGAAGGCCAGAAACTACATTCGCCTTTTATAAATAAAACAATGTATATATCGCCTGCCTGTGGTTTAAACACTGTAGCGTTCAACCTACTCGCTTATTGTATAACACTAGCAAGTAGCAAGTAAAGGAAAACTTAATATTCGGGGTGGCAAGTCCATAGACTTTTGCTTTATTAATACACAATGCATTAAGATGTAAATCCAATGAACCAGAGATCAAGGCATGTCGCTTTAAAAATAGATGTAGGCCAGTAGTAGCGGAAAGGTTATTTTAAAATACTGTTTGTCCCGATATGTTTTTTCGGCTTTTTTGCATCGGGCAAAGTGGGTCGCGTTTTTTTCCTTAATTACCCATTGTCGCTAGCAAACGAGCTCCCATCGCTAGCTTGTCTTCGGGACCTTTAAGTGCGACCTTAAAAAACAACTACAAGCCTCAATAAATAGGGTACCAACAGGCCCTTAAAAGAAAAATTGAGGAAACCAAGCAGACCCCCACAGCAACTTCAAGGAAAATTGGAGTTTAGTCGATTCCCTAGTCCCCAGGGTTGTTCAAGGGAACCTAATGCCCTCAACAAATCCCTAAAAGTGCCTAAAATCAAGCCAAAAAAACAAACGTTGATCGTATTATAATCGATGATCACCCGATATATTTAGCAGCATAATGGTGAAATATGCAAAACACGCGCCCCGAAATAAGATCGGGCTATTTTTAGCAACAGCAAAGACTTGCAGGAAGCTAATGAGTGGCGATGGCATTCCGGGGGTTTTTCTTTTATTTTCTAGTCTCTCACCTAGTTTTTCTCAGGAAAAAGAGCCGGAAAATATCACTTTTCACTCGCGGCACTGCTCGAAAGAATCCCAAAATAAATCCTGGCTGCTGAACGGAAAATATCCCCGCCCGGTTTTCAACTGGCTCTCCCACTCACTCGACCGCCCAATTTACAATCATCTAAAGAAAAACTGCGATTGATCACCTCTCATTAATGTTTAATCAATACGCTTTAAACCTAGAGATCCATCTTAACCCATCCGCAGCCTGCAGAGCCCGAACAAACTGTCCACCCTTTTAAACCCCGCATTCCCCAACTAATTACTCAATAATTTCCCAATTAATTAACAGAGTTAATTAAGGGATTACAAACGGGGAAACCCTGAAGTAGGGCTCCAAAGCCCCGTTGCCACATATTCAAACATTTCCCATCTCAACATCAAATCAAGTGAAGCGCACCTGACACCTGACGTCGTCAAAGTAAGGTTATACATTTAAAGTGGCTATTCAAATAAGCCGAAAATGAACTTCCTGGCGAGAAAAGCCCCCCAACTGGCCCTTGTGTACACCACCACAGTGTCCAGGCTACCCAAAACGCTTTCAGTGCGCCTTAAGAGCAGCAGTGCCCCCAAAAAAGCGGCATCGTATTTTAAACTGGGGCTGGCTGGGGTGGCCATGGGCGCCCTAGTTGGCACCGGTTATACAATTCACCAGCAAAACAACCCCAAAGATCACTTTGTCAACGAGACATTTTTCATTGAGGAGCTGGAGGAAATTCCCGAAATCAAACCAAGCAGACAGGTAGCCAGGTTGAGGTGGTTTGTGCGTTTATAAAGCCGTTGGTTGTAGATGAAATACGCTGAGGATCACAGCAATTTGAAGCTGACACTGTTCCAGTATCAGACTTGCCCATTTTGTTGTAAAGTGAGGGCGTTTTTGGACTATTACGGCGTTTCGTATGATGTGGTTGAGGTGGATCCAGTGCTGAGACAGTCAATCAAATGGTCTGAGTATAAAAAAGTGCCGATTTTAGTTGTCAAAACCGCAACCGGCTATCAGGTTGGCAGGCGATCTCCCAACCTTTACTGGTAACTTAATAACGCCCACTTTCAGCCATTGAATGATAGTACAATGATAATATCAGCGCTGGCTTCATACTTAAAGGATTCCGGAAAATCGATTGCCGAACTCGTTCAATGTTTTCCCTTTATCACATTCACTGACGACGAAGGAGTTAAGAAAAAGGAGATCATGAACAAGTACTTTCTGATGCTAAGCAATCAACAGTACAAGATGGAGAACGACAAGTCTTTGAGGTACTAACCTGGCTACTCAATAATAGTAAAGCAACCGGCTGTGTTTAGTGACGAGAGGAAATGGAGGAAGTGGGCGGACGAAGTCCTGGTCCACACCTTATCCCCAAACGTGTACAGGACCAGGGAGGAGGCCTTCCAGGCCTTCAACTGGTTCTCAGAGGTGGGCGAATGGGAACAGCACTTTCCCAGTTGGGAGAGAAACCTTATCATCTATGTGGGCGCTTCCGCCATGTACCTGGTGGGCAAACGCCTGAAGAAGAGGCACAATTTGAAGAACGACGTCAGGCAAAGCCTGTTTGATGAATGCAACATTTGGGTAAGGGAACTGATTGACTATCTTCACCCAGGATAGCGTTGGAGGCAACATTTGGAATTCTAACGCGGAAAGATACTTTCAGGTGTCAGAAATAAGAAAGAAAGGCACGACATTCTTAGGCGGACAACAGCCGAATTTGGCTGATTTGGCTGTATACGGTATACTGAATAGCATCGAGGGTTGTGTAGCGTTCAAAGAACTACTGGAAAACACCCGAATTGGCCCATGGTACTTTTCGATGAAACAGGCAGTCTCTGCTCATCAGGGTGCCAAGTTTGTTTAATTGTATCTAATGTTAAAATGTGTATATATAAAACGAAATTGTTCCCAAAAAATGCGATTTAATATCACGCTCTTACAATTACAATTAATACCTATTTACAGCACATGAGAAATAACTTAGAAAAATAATTTAATTCAACAACAACTACTAATAAATAAATAACTACAGATTGTCCGCTCAGTACCGTTGCGTCACTTGCCTGATCCAATCCAGGTAGTGCGCGACTCTGACATAAACGCCCGGAACTCCCGGTTGGCCGCAGCCAATCCCCCAGCTGACCACTCCCACTAGTTGCCAGGTTCCGCCCCTTTCACACACCATGGGGCCACCTCCGTCTCCCTTGCACGCGTCTTTGCCCTCCTCACCTCCGGCGCAAACGAATCCTGGATGAAGTTTGAATTCGTATCCTGGAAAGAAATCCGCACTCAATTCCCGCTGTAATCAAATTAAAAAACCTCCACTGACCTAAACGGGTGTTTTGCAATTGGCGCTGGCACTGGCCGAAGCCCACAACAGGGACATCCACTTCCTTGAGGATATTTTGGTACTTTCCAAAGTCTCCGAAAGCGTCTTTGCCCCATCCAGTGGTCCAGCATCTGGCCCCAGTGTAGTCGTCCTGTAAAACCAAGGGCGTGCTAAATGTGTTTGGTTTCACTTCCTGACTATAACTTACCTGAGGATGGGGTAAGCAGGCAGGTGAGATGTGGGGGTGTTTGGTCCAGTCCACCGGGGTGCTCATTCGAAGAACTGCAATATCATTGGCTAGGGTACCCGCATAGAATTCTGGATGCACAGTTAGGGAGGCAATATCGCGTTCAATATAGGGGTAGAATTCCACGTCGTGGTTTACGTCCCATTCGCCCAAGCGCACCCGTAGATCGTAGTTGGTGTATCTGAAAAAGGCATTCTAAAACATGCTCGTAAAGGCGTTTTTCACGCACTTACTGCTTAACGCAATGGGCCGCAGTGAGGATGTGCAGAGGATCGATCAGGGTACCACCACACACATACACGCTCTCCTTAGGGTCCTTCTTCAATATGGCCACCTGCCAAGGGTACTCGCCAAACTCGAGTCTCCATCCACATAAACCGGGTTCTTAATACGCCCGTTGATGCCTTGCGAGTGCCTGGTTCCGCAAGTGTTTCTATTCACTGGGGGCAGGCGGTTGGACAGGCCTGCGGCAACAGACGTGGCGCGGTCCACAGGTCTGGGGTCTTCCATAGTAGGCCTGACGCTAAAAAGCCACAAATCTCATTAGTGTTGCCCTCACAACTGCTCTCACCATTCACCGTTTACCTTGTCGGTATTGGTTCTACCTTCGTTAATATCATTGGTCGTTTGGTATTTGTCCGTCAGGTCACGTCTACGCCTACTGCTCGGGAAGCTAATCTTACCCCTTTCGCCCCCAACCGATAAACTTTTTCCCCCACGGAACCCTACTGTTTGATACCGGCTTTCTAGCCCCGCTTTTTCAATGCTATTGGACCCGAATTGGTCAAGGCCCACTGGGTTTCCGTAGCTATCAACGTCTTCGTTGTACTTGTTTTGGTATTGGTCTTGAAGGCTCAACCCTGGAGTGTAACTGACGTTGTTGTAAGCCCGACCCAGGAAGGTCTCATGGTGTCCTCCGCCGTAATTGAGGGGATCATCAAAGTACCCACTTGGGGGGCCTTCAAAGTGGTCTGGCGGCCCATCAAAGTGGCCTGGCGGCCCATGGTGGGCAAACGGAGGTTCGTGATGGTATTCAGGGCCAGGTCCATGAAAGTGCTCTGGGGGGCCATATATTTCTGGATGGTGGCCGTAACTAATCGGTCTCCATGGTGGAACTCCTCAGGATGTTCCCTGTAGGGACCTTCGTAATACCCTCCGTGTGGAGGCTCATAGTGCGGATATCCCTTATGCACATGATAGTGCTTGTGTTTGTTCAAAATAACTTCCTTCTTATAGGAAATCAGGTCTTCAAACTTATTTACCAAGTAGTGGTTGGGGGTCAAATGCAAATTGACAAAGGGCTTGATCACTTTGTTGCCGTAATCGTCCTTAGTGAACTGAACGGACACCAGGGGATTAACGGAAACGAGGCCCAGATTAATGCCGGTACCATCGATGGTTCCGTGGTGGGGATAAATGCCGTGGGGGGAGAAAGGGTACCCACCGCCTCCTTGATAGGGCAGGCCGAAAGATAGACCGAATGTCGGTTTCAGTTTCTTCATTATATTATCGTATTGGCTTTGGTATTGACGCTGCAACAATACAGCTCGATAAGGGTGTGGTTTAGGTGTAGGCAATTGTACAGGGTAGCCGGACGTCAATTGTTTAATTTCGTTCTGTTACACCCTGTACGAGCGGGTTGTTAATAGTTAAGGACCAAAACCCCAAAGTCGATTGGAGGGGTGGAGATTTGGTATTTTTGAATTCCCAATGAGGCAGTGGGCCACTATGTAAAGTAACTTCCATTGGAGTTAGTTAGATCGAACCCCGTGTTGGGTCATCCAAGACGTTGGTTTGTACAAGTTTTGTTTTAAATGTAGTTTGCACTCTTTGAGAAGTGTGCATTATGTCGCCAAGTGAGCCAAGAGTTGATTTTAATATAACTCCTCATAACCCCGCATGAAACAACCCACTTGGCCATTAATACTACAGTTAGCTCTTTAGAAACAAGCCCCCTTTAATATGAGTAGTACTGACTTACCCCTTCGATTTTATGGTCCTCCTCTTGATTGCCCTCCTTTTCTCCGCGGGCGCTTCCCTTTTGCTCACCTTCTTCTCTTCAGCCGCTTCAGTCTCATTGGACTTGCTGGTGTCTTTGGGAACGCGCACCTACAAACCAGGTTTAGTTCCCCGACAATTTCCTTCAAACCTTCAAAGTCACTCACAATAGTCATGGTGCCGTTGCCGTCGGTCAGAACGCGCGTTTCAGCCTTATCAGTTTCGGCCTCAATATCGCTCTTCAGGTTCCTGGGGTCAATGGCCAGATACAGATCATCCTTGCGGCCGATCACCTCATGAGTTGGACATTGATCGTAGGGAACGCAGAACGCAGTCATAATTTTCCGCCCTAAAACGCCCATTATATCATTCATCAATCGCCTTTTCGAGTTTTCCTTCTAGCTCACCTTGCAGACTCAACTCCCTTGTATTTATCCGCATAGTTGGAGCCCAGATAGTTGTTTGTTTACGGAGTCCACATTCAGCTCCTTCTTGTAGAGGTTGTTGGAGCCATAGTATCCTCCGGAGGCTCCGAAACCGTTGCTGTTAAAGGAGGAGGAAGAGGAGCCGAAGCTGCCCAGGCCGGTCGATCCAGAGCCGAAGGTTTGAGGCCCGAAGCTCTCACTGACTGGTTTTGCTGCCAGCAAAATTTAACCCTGAGGATCCGTAGTTGGCGATGGTTTGGCCTCCATATGAAGCTCCGCTCAGGCCGTTGAACTGGCCGGAGCTTTCAAGAGGTAGCTGACTGGCTCCCACTGGGATAAAGCCATTGCTGCTCAAGCTAGAGCTTCCGAAGGAGCTGGAGGATTGGCTGAGCGAGAGGACAGCAGCTGCAGCTAGAGGGCCAGGGTTTACCACCACTGTAGGCGTGTTTCCAATGCCATCCGCGTTGTGGTGGTAGTGATGGTGCACATGCTCTACTTGGCCTTTGTTAGCGTTGGCTGCTGTCGCTGAAGCTGCGCCTCCTTGGGCATTGACTGTGATCTCAACGCGTTTGTCTTTGTGGCCGCCGGTGTGTCCGACCGACTCGAACTGGTAGGGAGAATCGGGAAACTGATAGGCCGGGTCCTTTGTTGAAGTACTCCGAAGTGGGTGGGCGGTTCAGAAACTCGCCTTCTGCGAGGATTTCCCCACCTGCTAGGAAAGGAGGTTTGCTGATGCCTCCGTATTGGGGCGGCTTGAAGCCGCCCAGGCCGTTGCCTGCAAAAGCGGGCCCGTATCCTCTTCTGGGCGGTTTATTGGGGGAGTAGGGCGGGTATTTGCTGGACGGGGGTGGCCCAAACTTTTGAGGGCCGCCAGGCCCATACCCGCCTCGTCCGCCCTTTACTGGGATGGTCGGAATGGGGCGACCCACTGGGTTGATGGCCACTGGCTGCGCGTAGATGAGCTCCTCTGGTGATATAAACGGGCGCTTTCCTTCGATCTCCTCCTCACACTAAATGAGTCAATGTTTAAAAGCTGAGAAGCACAGGGGCAACGCAACACTCACCTGCATTAGCCCCAAATAGCAAAGTCGGTCCTTGATGACATTCCGAGCCTCCCCATCGTCTCCCTTTTGCAGGGCTTCTTGCACGTTGGGGTCACTGTAGACTTCGTCGTAGCCTTGCAAGGCTCTGCCTTGCCTTTGCGACCCCAAAATCTCGTCGATCACTTTTTCGACATCAGTGGCGTTCTGGGGGGCGTTGTCAGTGGCGGCCGGTTCCAAATCATAGCTGGTTTCGATTTTTTGGCCCACATCAGGGCTGGCGCTCCCGCTCGGTTGGTTCCAGGACCAGGAGTTGTCTTGGGCTGCTGCGCAAGTTGCGAGCAGCAAAGGGCCCAATGGGCTTGCAACAGTCTCATTGTTCTTCAAAGAAAAAAATCAAAGTCTCAATCGGAGAAATGGCTTGTTAGTGTGAACCGATAACAATCCTAGCAGCATTTGTCGCGTTAGCGCTAAACCACAAAGACAATGGAGTGAAAGTGGACTTTCGCGCGAAATTTCAGATTCAAGTAGAAGGTTTTTCTACGATAAAATCGTTTTATTTAAATTGGCGAAATGGTTCTGTATCAGTGCGCGTTGCTTTCGCTTGTGTGCCAACTGGGCTCATTGGGGGAAATGATATTAGAAAAAGAATCGTCGCCGCATTAATGCCGCCCCCATGATTGTGCGATTTTCGGACCGTCGTGGGACGCAATGGCGAAGAAAAGTCGGTCAAGAACCTTTCCGGTGGCCTTTTACTTTCGTTGACGTCGCTTTCTTTATTGTTTATTGACGAGCTGGGCATATAATCTTTGCCGATTTCTTCTTCCGATTGGTCGGTGATGTCATCCAGTCGCCAAACCTTCGCTTCGGTGCAAAAGGATGTCCTTTATGTAATTGGATAATGTTCACTTGGAGCATTATGCAATGAGGGGTCGAGTTTTGAAATCCCTTCGCCAGGACGCTGATTGGCTAGTGAAAATATTGGTTTCCGCCCTCCCAGGTAGACTGGACAAATTGCCAGCAATTCCTTGGTTCGTCTTCGGTTGAAGACCAAAAGATCAAAGGGTTTCTTCATTTTTTTTGAGGTTCAAGCCCCTGCGGCTGTTTTGTGGAAGATGAAGAAGCAACAAGTGCACACTTTCCAAACCGTCGCCTATAAAAGTTGCAAATTTTTGCTCGTTTTGGATCAAAGTAGACTTTCCAGTTGCTCAATTTTCTTTGGTTGAAAAAATTTACATTTGAAGCAAGGACTACTCGCACAATTTCACATGCGTTCGATTGAAATGTCTGCAAAAACTTTGGAGGAAAATGAAGATAGTGAGGAGGCATTGCCTTTTCCAATGTTGCAGATGAATTCTCTTTTGATAGTGGGCTAAATTCCGAAATATCTGCTTTTAACTGTAGAAAAACAACATCGATTTCAGACTTTCCGCAAATTGTCAAGGAAACTCGTACGCAAAACTGGAAAAGCCGATATCTTCATTGCTAAAGTTCCTGCAGAAGTTTCACTTAAGCCTACAAAATAAAACCCTGACATTTGACTATAGTTTTTGAAGAAAACCACTGTATTCCCGAATAATTAAAGCAGTAGAGTTTCCCTTCTTCGGACAAACCACTTACCAGTTTCTTCAATTACCCGCACTGAAACCAAGCACAACACATCCAAAGGCACTCTTCAAGTTTCACTCTCTATCTTCGGTTTATATAGCGCCCCCCACACAAAATTCACTTTCTTCAAGAAGAACCGCGGCCAACCAGAAGGTTAGTGGACGTTTATTTTGTTTTGCTGATTACGGTTTATCGTCCATCAACGACCGGTAATGAGGTTTGCTAATTACGATTATTTTTCCTAATCCACAATCCTTGTCTTCTGTTCTTACCTTAATAGGTTGAAGCACTGGAGTTTTGGTGTAGCTGAGGCTGACTGTGCCAATTGGCAGCTGGTAGATCTTTATATAAGAACCAATTGCAGGCTGGTGCATTGAGAGGGGTTCTTCTTGGGGAATTGGTGCGTACCAAAACGGATCTAAGAAGGACTTATGCAATTGGGGATTTCTGAATGAAATTGTGTTCTTCGATTGAAGTAGTAGCCGGTTTTCGGTGACATTGATCTAGATTGCTGCCCGTTGGGCTTTGTTGGGATTGTGCAACTCCCAAACTCATTTCCAATGGTCAAACGGCAATTTCATAACTTCCAGTTCTTCGAAGAATGTATGAAGAGATTTTCGAAGAAACGCTTTGTGGGTCAAAGACATTGTTTGGGTTTTTTCGATTGTGTAATCAACGGCTAAGTATACATTTTCCATTAACCTTCGTGGCCTTAAAAGAGGGCATAAATTCGACCTGATGGATCGCCGCTGGATGATGATCTAATAGCCCAGAAGAAGAAAAGTGGCAATTTCACTTTCATGACGCCAACGTGAAGTATGAGTAATGCAGCCTTTGGGCAATTTCTTCGCTATTGCCGGCACGATCTTCATGAAGATCGCCAGCACGTGCGATGTGAAGCAACTTGATCTTAAAAAGAGCTGGTGGCTTAAAGGCAATTGAAAGGCCGCGGCATTAATCATGCAATTGATTAATTCATATGCAATGCGCGATTGCTTTGTTGCCCATAACAATTAGGGAATTCCGTGCAATAATATGTTGTTATGCCACTGCAAGTTGTTAGGTAATTTGAGTTCTGGCGAAAAGAAAATTTGTTGCGAACCCATTGCATCAGAGCACAAGAAACAAATGACTGCTAGGCAAAATGGGCCGAAATCGCAGCAGTACAAGAGCTGATTGTCTGAAGACTTGGCCGGATCCGGGAGAAAGTGGACGAAATTATTAGCAGGCGGTTACCGGAGCGATTACGTGTTCAATTGTTAAGCAATAGTGCGTTTTTGAGTGGCCGGATGCGAAAAGGGCGCAACTCTAGCTCTTGGTGGAAGACTCTAGCTCTTGGTGGAAGATTCCAGTGTTAAAAATGAAGACTAATTTAAACCGATGGGGAAAACCCCAAGGCATGCAATTGCTGAATATTCCCTTGCATAATCTGGGGTCAACATAAAGGCGCCAACAGATCGAAGCATGCTCATACTTTCACTGAAACAAATTGGCAATGTTTGGTTTAATTTATTATGTTTTTGCTGAGTGAAACGCCTAGATGACCGCCTTCTGCTCTTCCCGGCGTTTCGTCGCCTTGTAGTCCTAAAATCCCCCAGTCAAAAAAGCCAAATTATTCAAGCTCTTGTTTACCTTCCAGAAGGTTCGCACTTCTTGAACGTCCTTTCTTCGGCGCACCCAGTAACCCCTCATGAACGCCTGTATTTTAAGGGTTGCATATGCCCGGCTCCAAATCAACGAAAACGGATAAAAAGGTCGCGGATGAGCGTCTAGTCGGTCTTTCACCCATTTCATGTCGAAAATGTATGTCCAGGATTGTCTTCGTTCCGGGTACCGAGGGTTCATGTTGTAAAGGTACTCGCTGATGAAATCAATGCCATTCAAGGCGCTTTTGCGGCGCTGTTTTAAAGGAAAAATGCAGTTTTTCATTAAGATCGTGCTGGTTTTGTGTTTCCTTCCTAAAAATTTGCCGGTAGATTTATGCAACACCCTGTAAAGGCATTTAGGAGCTTCAAACGGACAGAAAGCCTTCTGATCCGAAATAACCGACGAAAAATGTATAGTCAAGTTTTGAATTTTTCTGTCTTCTAGTGACGATGAATGCTAAGAACCCGGTGAGCTCAGAAACAAACACACTAAACCTTTCTGAACCGAAATATGATGGCCAATTTTAAGCAGTTTTGATCTTGATTAGTCGGTAACTTCCCGTGCATGAACTCCACCGAATTCAATATACGTTTTCAAAGCTTTTAAGGTCGCAGAAAATCTCTTGAACTCAGAAGTGAACACAATACAATCTTCTGATCCGAAACATTCGTAAACTAAGGGTACATTTAGGTTCAGACTCTGACAAGATTTGCTATGTTCCAAACTAAAGCATCCTACATAGGCGTTTTGCGCTTTTTACTCAGAAATAAACACACTAGTCCCTTCTGATCCGAAGTAACTGATCTTTATGGTCCATTTTGAGATTTTTTGATTCTTAATCGACTCGATTTTGCGGTGTTCTGAACTCAAACATTCTTTGTATTTATATTGCACCAATTTTTGGTCGAAAAGAGTACCTGAGCTCAGAAACAAACACACTAAACCGTTCTGAACCGAAATATGATGGCCAATTTTGAGCAGTTTTGATCTTGATTAGACGCTAACTGCCCGTGCATGAACTCAACCGCACTCAATATGCGTTTTCAAAGCTTTTAAGGTCACAAAAAATCACTTGAACTCAGAAGTGAACACAATACAATATTCTGATCTAAAACATTCGAAAACTAAGGGTACATTTAGGTTCAGACCCTGACAAGATTTGCTATATTCTAAACTCAATCAGCCTACATAGGCGTTTTCCGCATTTTACTCAGATATAAACACACTAGTCCCATCTGATCCGAAGTAACTGATCTTTATGGTCCATTTTGAGATTTTTCGATTCTTAATCGACTCGATTTTGCGGTGTTCTGAACTCAAACATTCTTTGTATTTATATTGCACCAATTTTTGGTCGAAAAGAGTACCTGAGCTCAGAAACAAACACACTAAACCGTTCTGAACCGCAATATGATGGCCAATTTTGAGCAGTTTTCATCTTGATTAGACGCTAACTCCCCGTGCATGAACTCAACCGCACTCAATATACGTTCTCAATGCTTTTTAGGTCGCAGACAATCCCTTGAACTCAGAAGTGAACACAATACAATCTTCTGATCCGAAACATTCAAAAACTAAGAGTACATTTAGGTTCAGACCCTGACAAGATTTGCTATGTTCCAAACTCAAGCATCCTACATAGGCGTTTTGCGCATTTTACTCAGAAATAAACACACTAGTCCCTTCTGATCCGAAGTAACAGATCTTTATGGTCCATTTTGAGAGTTTTCGATTCTTAATCGACTCGATTTTGCGGTGTTTTGAACTCAAACATTCTTTGTATTTATATTGCACGAATTTTTGGTCGAAAAGAGTAACTGAGCTCAGAAACAAACACACTAAACCTTTCTGAACCGAAATATGATGGCCAATTTTTAGCGGCTTTGATATCCGTCCGCTGTATGGACTCCACACTAAAAATGCGTATGTTAAGCGGTTTTAAGATCGAAAGCAATCTTCGAGCTCAGATCATAACAAAATAGATCCTTCTGATCCGAAATAATTTTCTTTGTTGGCCCATTTTGAAATGTTTCGATCATTAACCGTCGCTTGTTACCGAATTCTGGCTTCAAACACTCATGTTATGCATATGAGGAGCTTTTCAGGTGGAGAACCGTCCCTAAGCTCAGAAATAATAACCTCAATAGACCCTTCTGATCCAAAACATCTAAAAATTATGATCTGTTTTGGGATGTTTCGAGCTTTAACCGACGATTTTCGGACTAGTCTTGACTCAAAACGTGAGCTCAATGATGCACACAAGAGCTTTCTGATCCGGCAAATATGGCCTTTGTAGAAAATTTTCGATCTTTAACCGGCGATTTTGGCTCGATTTTGAACTGAAACCCAATAACCATGCGCATTGGGGAGCATATCCTCAACCTTTCCTGTATATTCCCAAAGACCTGAGTGACTTCTTAAGTCGAACGCAGTCCCTTGAGCTTTCTTCTAAACCCTTCTGATCCGAAATAGAGATCTCTTATTGAAATTTTTGGTTGGGAATCAATTACTTTACTTTACTCCCTCATTAACTCACGTAGCAGCTGGATTCTTCGCGAACAGTTTCGAGCAAATCAATCATCGCTTGCCGAAGAATTGGTAGAAGGGCGGCGTTTAAGGCAGCGATCAGAGGAACTGAAGGGAAGAACGTTGGATTGAGGACGAACTTTTAAAAGCTCAAAACACGTACGTTGCTCCACCCCAATCTGTCCTTCTGGTGTATTGCGCCTCTTCAAGTACTCATCCAGTTCGTCTCTGTCCTTTTCGCACTCATCCACAATCCCCCTCCAGATACTGGCGCCCTCGTGATCCGATTCGCTCTCATCGCTTGATGGAGGCTCCGCCCAGTCAGTAGGACTAGTTGGGTGGATGATATCAATATCAGAAGTGTCCGACATTTAGTGCAGATGACTTTGACATTGATTAGATGTGCAGGAAGGGCATAATTGAAAGATTCTTTTGCGCATTGTATTGTCTAATTTTGCCAAAGTGCTACCCAAGCGCCCTGTATAGAGCCAAGGCTTCATTCAGCAGGAAAGCAACTTGACAAAACGCCCCGCATTTGTAAAATTGCTTTCGCCTCGGCCGGCTCTGAATGGTCCCTGCGTATTTACAAAAATCGTCTTATTGTACTTCTACTAATAAATAAATAACTAGCTAAACCAGGCCTATGTACAGGGTCTCTTTGAACTCGGCTCAGCTACCCTGTACAGTTATCAGCCCAAATCCGCCAAAGTCTCATTCAATTCACTCAGCTTCACTGCGTTGTGGCTCTTCCGGTATAGCAACTGTCGCTATAATGCCTGCCCTCCCGCACGTATTCTTCCACGCTCTTGTTCGGATCGTTGGCCGCAACGAGCGCTGAGTGCAGCTTCGAAGCCAGCCAGCACATGAGGAAAGCGGCCAGAAACAGTAGACAGCCCAATATTGCCGCAATTGCCTAAAAAGAGGCGGGTTTCCAGATCGTTGTAGGCCCAAAGTCAGCTGTGAGCTTACCAGGAAGGTGCTGCAGCTGCTTTCGATGGCCGAGGCTTTTTCATACAGCTCCCCAGGCATGAGCACGGTGTATTCCAGATTGCCGTTGATCTTCGTAAAGTGAGTGGAGTTGTACCTTTGGAGGCCCACTTCGGAGTTGGCTGTTTCCACCACTTCAATCACTTCGGCTGTATTACGACGGCGCCTCCTGCCAAATCGATTGATTAGTAAAACCTCTGAAGAAGATTGATGAAACTGGATATATACCTTCTTCTGCCATGAGCAGTGGGTTCGTAAAGATCCAGGCAAAAGTCCGGCGGACAGTCCACAGACTCCATGCAGGCCTTGATCTGCGAATGGATCCAGAGCGTCGATCTCTCCTTCATGGTGCTGAGGAGGAAGGCCTCAAAGTCCAGATAAACTTCGTTGGTGCGATCCTTGAACTTGTCGGGCTGGCGGGGAATGATGCTGGCAAAGTCGGTGTTTCGGCACCTGAAGACCAACAGCGCCCGTTAATGATGGTAATTATGCAAATCAGCCCGGAGGAACCTTCATTATTTTTGCATACCCTAATTACGCGTACAAGTACCGATTCCGGAGCCAGCATGGTTGAACGAGAACGCACCGCTTTTGCCGAAAAACAACCGTTTGGTTTCCTCTATGCTTCACAACACCAAAAAATTGGACCGAAAATGCCGCATGCCACGCTACTGGTTGTCGGCAATTATTGCGGCGACTGATTAGCTGATTAAATGTTGCTTTGTTGCTGAGTGAGGCTTGTGTGGAGGGAGGCACATGGTTTATGCGAAAATAGAGAAAATCGCGCGTCCAAAGAGAAAAAACCCAAATACCCGCATTGCATTGGAAAAGCTGTACCAGATGGCGGAAAAATGCGGCAGGAATTCAGTAGCACTCAGAAGGAATGTGCGCTTCATATCTATCAGGTCTTTCATGTGCCTACCTACACCCAGTTGGCCTGAATTCATCGCGAAATGCATATTTAATATATTGAAGAAAATGGTTTTAAAAACGGCAATTTTCAACTGCAGCAAGCAGTATCAACCGGGCATTACGCTTTACATGCAAGTGTGTCAACTCGATGTTTAACAGAGTAAAACAAGAGCACGTTACGACACAAGGGGCCTTTGATGCGAAGAGCGGATGCACCTGTGGATGGGCAAATATTTGCTCCATCCCAAGCTCCATAACAAGCCATGATTATGGGCCATAAAGTGCTGGTAAACAGTTGATAAACGCCGCTCTTACCCGTCTTTGACTAGAACAACACTGCCAGGCATGTGAGGGTCATCCGGATCAGGAGACACAGTCACCTCCATTAGTTTCACGTACTTCCAAGCGGAGTCTGGATTGATGCGAGCTCTCAACTGCAGCTTGGTGCCTGTTGAGTTCAGGAATTGCAGTTAAAAAAATCGTTTTCGATGGAGAATCGTACCAATTGGCACGGCCTGATCCACTGGCAGCTCCTTGTTGCTGGACATGTTGCTGATTTTGGCTGCAGGAGCCTCCTTATACAAGGCCACCTCATACTCCAACCTGCCGGGAGTTTCCTCCACTATTCCGGACACTCGGGCGCCGTGCGGGCTGCAAAAGAGTGAGTGAGAAAAACACTCACAAGCAGGAAAAAACACTTACAAGCTTCCCGCGAATCCTGCCGCTTTGTTCTCGATGATGGTGGGCTCGGGAGGTTTGCACATGATGATCACTTCTTGATCAGATTGCATCACCACGCCCGGAAACTGAGGGAACCAGATTCTTATATGCACGAAGCCCTGAAATCGACAAAGAAATAGGTGAAGAACGGTTTTACGTACCTAATCAGACGCAACGGCCATTTTAAGAGTGTTTCCAGTAGCCTAACCTCTAAGAAGTTATAAGCAAAATAGTGCGAACACTTTTATTCATCACTGGAAATACAGTGGATATTGGGGGGCAGTTGTGAAGAGCGCTTTGATAGACTGTTTCGAGCACGAATTTTTACTCGTTAAGTTTCCATCGAAATTCCTAACCTTTAAAATGTAAGCAAACTATTGGACATTTTTCAACATTTTGTGGCATATCGCGGAATTCGCTGAAAATACATGGGCATACGTACGATGCTTTTCAATGGCGCGCTTTGAGTCCAAAATTTTACTTCTCAGTTTTCTCAAAATTCCTAACCTCTGAAAAGTTACAGGCTAAATGGTGAGAGCGATTGAATATTTTCACTCATATCTCATTAACCGTTCAAGATACTCGCACAGTTGAAAGGATCCTTTTGGTAGACCGTTTTGAGTACTAACTTTGGCTCGTTCTGTGTTTTCAAAATTCCTAACCTTTAAGAAGTTGCAAGCAAATTTGTGGATATTTCTCAACATTTTGGCGCATATCTCGGAATTGGCTGAAAATACATGAGCAGACGTACGAAGCTTATCAATAGCGCGCTCTGAGTCCTACATTTTACTTCTCAGAGTTTTCTCAAAATTCCTAACCTCTGAAAAGTTACAGGCAAAATGGTGCCAGCGATTGAACATTTTCACTCATATCTCGTTAACCGTTCAAGATACGCGCACAGTCTAAAGGACCCTTTTGATAGACCCTTTTGAGTACTAACTTTGGTCCGTTACGTTTCCTCAACATTCCTAACCTTTAAGAAGTTACAAGAAAATTGTGGATATTTTTCAACTTTTTTGAGTATATCTCGGAATTAGTTGAAAATACAAGGGTAGTCGCACGAAGCTTTTCGATAGCAAGTTTTGAGCACTACATTTTACTTCTGAAAGTTTTCTCAAAATTCCTAACCTCTGAAAAGTTACAGGCAAAATAGTGCAAACGATTGAGCATTTTTACTCATATCTCGTCAACCGTCAATAATACGTGGGTGGTCTAAAGGACCCTTTCAATACAACATTTTGAGTAATAACTTTTCCGAAAAATTCCTAACCTTCAAGAAGTTAGAAGCAAAATGGCGGATATTGTTGAACATTTTGATGAATATTTCGGTATCGGTTGCAAATACATGAGCAGTCATACGGGTCTTTTAGATAGAGTGCTTTGAGTACTACATTTTACTTCTGAGAGATTTCTCAAAATTCCTAACCTCTGAAAAGTTACAGGCAAAATAGTGCAAACGATTAAGCATTTTTACTCATATCTCGTCAACCGTCAAAAATAGGCGGGTGGTCTGAAGGATCCTTTCAATAGATCATTTTGAGTAGTAACTTTTCCCAAAAATTCCTAACCTTCAATAAGTTAGAAGCAAAATGGCGCGCGTTGTTGAACATTTGGATGCATATCTCGGTAACGGTTGCAAATACATGAGCAGCTGTAAGGACCATTTCGATAGAGCGCTTTGAGTACTACATTTGACTTCTGAGAGTTTTCTCAAAATTCCTAACCTCTGAAAAGTTACAGGCAAAATAGTGCAAACGATTAAGCATTTTCACTCATATCTGGTCAACCGTCAAAAATAGGCGGGTGGTCTGAAGGACCCTTTCAATAGAACATTTTCAGTGGTAACTTTTCCTAAAAATTCCTAACCTTCAATAAGTTAGAAGCAAAATGCCGCGCGTTGTTGAACATTTGGATGCATATCTCGGTAACGGTTGCAAATACATGAGCAGCTGTAAGGACCATTTCGATAGAGCGCTTTGAGTACTACATTTGACTTCTGAGAGTTTTCTCAAAATTCCTAACCTCTGAAAAGTTACAGGCAAAATAGTGCAAACGATTGAGCATTTTCACTCATATCTCGTCAACCGTCAAAAATAAGTGGGCGGTCTGAAGGATCCTTTCAATAGAATATTTTGAGTAGTAACTTTTCCAAAAATTCCTAACCTTCAATAAGTTAGAAGCAAAATGGCGCGCGTTGTTGAACATTTGGATGCATATTTCGGTAACGGTTGCAAATATATGAGCAGCTGTAAGGACCATTTCGATAGAGCGCTTTGAGTACTACATTTGACTTCTGAGAGTTTTCTCAAAATTCCTAACCTCTGAAAAGTTACAGGCAAATAGTGCAAACGATTGAGCATTTTCACTCATATCTCGTCAACCGTCAAAAATAAGGGGGCGGTCTGAAGGATCCTTTCAATAGAACATTTTGAGTAGTAACTTTTCCTAAAAATTCCTAACCTTCAATAAGTTAGAAGCAAAATGGCGCGCGTTGTTGAACATTTGGATGCATATCTCGGTAACGGTTGCAAATACATGAGCAGCTGTAAGGACCATTTCGATAGAGCGCTTTGAGTACTGCATTTGACTTCTGAGAGTTTTCTCAAAATTCCTAACCTCTGAAAAGTTACAGGCAAAATAGTGCAAACGATTGAGCATTTTCACTCATATCTCGTCAACCGTCAAAATAGGCGGGTGGTCTGAAGGACCCTTTCAATAGAACATTTTCAGTAGTAACTTTTCCTAAAAATTCCTAACCTTCAATAAGTTAGAAGCAAAATGGCGCGCGTTGTTGAACATTTGGATGCATATCTCGGTAACGGTTGCAAATACATGAGCAGCTGTAAGGATTTCGATAGAGGCTTTGAGTACTACATTTGACTTCTGAGAGTTTTCTCAAAATTCCTAACCTCTGAAAAGTTCCAGGCAAAATAGGGCAAACCGATTGAGCATTTTCACTCAATATCTCGTCAACCGTCAAAAATAAGGGGCGGGCTGAAGGATCCTTTCAATAGAACATTTTGGAGATAGTAACTTTTCCTAAAATTCCTAACCTTCACTAAGTTAGAAGCAAAATGGGCGTGCCCCGCCGTTGTTGCAACATTTGGATGCATATCTCGGTAACGGTTTGCAAATACATGAGCAGCTGTAAGGACCATTTCGATATAGACGCGCTTTGAGTACTGCAGTTTGACTTCTGAGAGTTTTCTCAAAATTCCTAACCTCTGAAAGTTACAGGCAAAATAGTGCAAACGATTGAGCAGTTTCACTCATTCTCGTCAACCGTCAAAAATAGGCGGGTGGTCTGAAGGACCCTTTCAATAGAACATTTTCAGTAGTAACTTTTCCTAAAAATTCCTAACCTTCAATAAGTTAGAAGCAAAATGGCGCGCGTTGTTGAACATTTGGATGCATATCTCGGTAACGGTTGCAAATACATGAGCAGCTGTAAGGACCATTTCGATAGAGCGCTTTGAGTACTACATTTGACTTCTGAGAGTTTTCTCAAAATTCCTAACCTCTGAAAAGTTACAGGCAAAATAGTGCGAACGATTGAGCATTTACACTCATATCTCGTCAACCGTCAAAAAAGCGCAGGCAGTCTCAAAGACCTTTCTGATAGAACGTTTTGAGTTCAACATTTTCGCCTAAAAGTTTTTGCGCAATTTCTAACCTCCAAAAAGTCACAAGCAAACCTGAATTTTTGCTGGTATCTGGGATGCGGCAGGTTTTTTCAAACCAGCCCTAAGAAGCTTTTTGATGGAGCTTTTTGAGAACCACCGTTTCCTTATTAGACTTCACTGGAAATCCTAACCTCTAAAAAGTTGGAGGCAAAATAACTGCCTAATAGTCGAATACTTTGTCAGGTGGAATGTGAAAAACACAAATAAACTAGCGGAAATTGGCAATGACAAGAAGAGTTGTGAGCGAAAGTCGCCCATGTGGCCGATAGAATGCAGATTTGCGGCCTAATTTGTTCAACATCCACTTGACACAGATCAGCGGTCGTAAAAAGTGACTTCTTGAGCTCAGCCAGCTCGTTACGCTGCGTTACAAGATCGAGCCGACAATCTGCACGTAATTTGACATGAGTTATGAGATCAGTTAAGTGAAGAACATTCAGGCTGCATTTGCAATTCAGCCATTTACTTGGCCAAAGATAGATGAAGAAAGTTATTGAGCCAGTCGAGCGCCTCACCCGTTTCTTCAGTACTCCACAGCGTCCAAAGTCGGTAACTTTCAACTCGTATCTCAAGCCGGAAGGATCGCTCAAATCCGGCCGGATTTGGCAAACAGCATCCCTGGTTGGATCGACGGCTCGGTCATCGGCAAAAATGGGATGGCCTTTAAAGCCTTCGGGCTTCCGCAGCTTGGCCATGACCGTGTCCTTAGTGCTACCTTGGCTAACTGCGAACGTGCACTGGATTTCGGTAACTGGAGCAGAAGAAGAACGTTGATTGCGAGATTAGATTAGATTAGATGCGATGAGATGGACAGCCGAATCTGACTTACCGTCATAGTCCTGGGCTTCTATTGTTCCCTGAAACAATCAAAGCACCGTTAATTAGCGAAAATTCGCATTGTTGTGGCGATTGGAGGGACGGCGGCGCTTTCCATTCAAATTCCGCCAGAGAAATGCCATAATTAATTTAGGCGCTAACAAGCGGTTCCACTTATTAAAATAATTAATTTTATCGTGTACGTAACTTTTTTTTGCCTCATCGTGTTGTACAAGAGGACGCATAATGTGGGAACAACAGTGCCATAATGGTCGCATAGTTTACGCTCGAATGACCGCTTTTACTTCGCCTCTTGATAAGCAAACCAACGGTTTTTTCGCTCAACAAGCTCGCTTTAGAGGGTCAATTTCACGAAATTTTCCTCAATGGAAACAGGGATTCGATTAATAATGGCTCGTTTCCATTTAGATTCGCGTGAGATTGTTTTAATGGCTTAATTGTTTTCTTCTAATGGAGTTCTTGCATGTGATTTGCCTATTTGCTGGTAATTTATCTGCGATGAGTACTGGATTGTTTCACGCTCTCAATTGGATCACTCTGTAGATCCGGTTGGTGGCTGCTGTGAATGAACAGAAGGAAAAATGAGCAATGCATTTGGCTTGTGGCCATTCTAAGCAGGTTACTCGGATGAATTGAATGAAAATCTGTGTCGTCGATTCTTCGGCATTGATTGAGGTGCAATTTCAGCATGGAAGGCTTTTTATTGTTCTGTTCCGGTGGCCTTAATTGTAATCTTTTGATCGCACGCAGATGCCATTAAAAAATCATCTGATTATGTGCGCTCGAACGTGAAAAATCTCTTGTTGCAGATTAGGGCAAAAACGCCCAAAGAACGCTTTGTGCTAATGGCAGCTAATCCTCAATGGAAAGTCTTCAATTTGTCAAAAAATCCATTGCCACTTTGTATGGGCAGTCATTTAGACCGGCTTGTTTACTGTTCCGCACATTACTGCTCTTTTTACGGTGATGTACAGTTGACTTTTACTGTTAAAGAACGTTTTAGTGTGATTTAGCAATCTTGGCGACATTAATTAAACGTCGACAACAACCGACTAACTAAATCTCAGCTCAATTTGGCTCATTTCGGGACCGTTTTCCATTAAGAGTTAGTTTAGCATACCCATCAACCTACTCTCAATGTGTAACAAGCGCATTTGTGCCACTTGCCGAGCGGATCCATGGTTTACCATGATGGGATTGTTCAATTTAGCCATGACAGTTTTTTCATTATGGTTTCCATTTCATTATTTATCCACTCGAATGGCGTTTCGATTCGTCTTTCGGCTCTGGTTCGCTTGTAGAGCATCTTCTCGTGGACAAAAACCAGTTTGTCAAAATGTATTGAAAGTGTTTGAGTTATTTGGGTTTTAAGTCGCTTTGAACATGACATAGTTTTTCGCTAATATTTAGAGTACCATTGCAGGATTGAGCGTTAAAATGTGCACATTTTGATATAAAACATCATTTTAGGAATCTTGCTAGTTTTCACGCAAAATGCGGAAATTCAGGATTTTTGCGGATTTTGAAAACTCTTAGATTTTGGTTAATTTTTTGAGAACCGATTGTGCATAAACGCTCTTGTTGCCATTCCTGGATAGAGCCTTAAAGTGCGCATATTTTGATATAAAACATGATTTTAGGAATCTTGCTAGTTTTCACGCAAAATGCGAAAATTCAGGATTTTTGCGGGTTTTGAAAACCGCTCTTAGATTTTGGTTCATTTTTTAAGAACAAGTTGAGCATAAACGCTCTAGTTTCCATTCCTGGATAGACCCTTAAAGTTCGCATATTTTGATATAAAACATCATTTTAGCAATCTTGCTAGTTTTCACGCAAAATGTGAAAATTCAGGATTTTTGCGAATTTTGAAAACCGCTCTTAGTCTTTGGCTTACATTTTGAGATCCACTTGAGCTGCAAAGCTCTAGTTGCCGTTCTCGGATAGGGACTTAAGGTGCGCACATTTTCATATAAAACATCATTTTAGAAATCTTGCTAATTTTCACGCAAAATGCGGAAATTCAGGATTTTTGTGGATTTTGAAAACCGCCCTTAAAATTTGGTTTATTTTTTGAGATCCGGTTGAGCATCAACGCTCTCTTGCCATTCCTGGATAGAGCCTTAAAGTGCGCACATTTTCTTATCAAACATCATTTTACGAATCTTGCTAGTTTTCACGCAAAATGCGGAAATTCAGGATTAATGCGAATTTTGAAAGTTGCTCTCAGTCTTTGGCTTACATTTGGAAATCGAATTGAGCTGCAAAGCTCTAGTTGCCATTCCTGGATAGAGCCTTAAAGTGCGCATATTTTGATATAAAACATCATTTTAGGAATCTTGCTAGTTTTCACGCAAAATGTGAAAATTCGGGATTTTTGCGAATTTTGAAAACCGCTCTTAAATTTTGGTTAATTTTTTGAGAACCGTTTGAGCATCAACACTCTACTTGCCATTCCTGGATAGAGCCTTAAAGTGCGCACATTTTCATATAAAAACATCATTTTACGAATTTTGCTAGTTTTCACGCAAAATGCAGAAATTCAGGATTAATGCGAATTTTGAAAGTCGCTTTTAGTCTTTGGCGTACATTTGGAGATTCAGTTGAGCTGCAAAGCTCTAGTTGCTATTTCGGGATAGAGCGTTAAAGTGCACACATTTTGATATGAAACATCATTTTAGGAATCTTGCTAGTTTTCACGCAAAATGTGAAAATTCAGGATTTTTGCTAATTTTGAAAACCGCTCTTAGTCTTTGGCTTACATTTTGAGATCCAGTTGAGCTGCAAAGCTCTAGTTGCCATTCCCGGATAGGGACTTAAGGTGCGCACATTTTCATATAAAACATCATTTTAGGAATCTTGCTAGTTTTCACGCAAAATGCGGAAATTCAGGATTTTTGTGGGTTTTGAAAACCGCCCTTAAATTTTGGTTTATTTTTTGAGAACCGGTTGAGCATCAACGCTCTCTTGCCATTCCTGGATAGAGCCTTAAAGTGCGCACATTTTCATATAAAACATCATTTTATGAATCTTGCTAGTTTCACGCAAAATGCGGAAATTCAGGATTAATGCGAATTTTGAAAGTCAGTCTTAGTCTTTGGCCTACATTTGGAGATCCAGTTGAGCTGCAAAGCTCTAGTTGCTATTTCGGGATAGAGCGTTAAAGTGTACACATTTTGATATGAAACATCATTTTAGGAATCTTGCTAGTTTTCACGCAAAATGTGAAAATTCAGGATTTTTGCGAATGTTGAAAACCACTCTTAGTCTTTGGCTTACATTTTGAGATCCAGTTGAGCTGCAACGCTCTAGTTGCCATTCCGGGATAGAGACTTAAAGTGCACAGATTTTCATATGAAACATCATTTTACGAATCTTGCTAGTTTTCACGCAAAATGCGGAAATTCAGGATTAATGCGAATTTTGAAAGTTGCTCTCAGTCTTTGGCTTACATTTGGAGATCGAATTGAGCTGCAAAGCTCTAGTTGCCATTCCTGGATAGAGCCTTAAAGTGCGCATATTTTGATATAAAACATCATTTTAGGAATCTTGCTAGTTTTTCACGCAAAATGTGAAAATTCGGGATTTTTGCGAATTTTGAAAACCGCTCTTAGTCTTTTGCTTACATTTTGAGATCCAGTTGAGCTGCAAAGCTCTAGTTGCCATTCCCGGATAGGAACTTAAGGTGCGCACATTTTCATATAAAACATCATTTTAGAAATCTTGCTAATTTTCACTCAAAATGCGGAAATTCAGGATTTTTGTGGATTTTGAAAACCGCCCTTAAATTTAGTTTATTTTTTGAGAATCGGTTGAGCATCAATGCTCTACTTGCCATTTCTGGATAGAGCCTTAAAGTGCGCACATTTTCATATAAAATATAATTTTAGGAATCTTGCTAATTTTCACGCAAAATGCGGAAATTCAGGAGTTTTATGGATTTGAAAACCGCCTTAAATTTTGGTTTATTTTTTTGAGAACCGGTTGAGCATCAACGCTCTACTTTCCATTCCTTGATAGAGCCTTAAAGTGCGCACATTTTCATATAAACATCAATTTATGAATCTTGCTAGTTTTCACGCAAAATGCGGAAATTCAGGATTAATGCGAATTTTGAAAGTCAGTCTTAGTCTTTGGCCTACATTTGGAGATCCAGTTGAGCTGCAAGCTCTAGTTGCTATTTCGGGATAGAGCGTTAAAGTGCACACATTTTGATATAAAACATCATTTTAGGAATCTTGCTAGTTTTCACGCAAAATGTGAAAATTCAGAATTTTTGCGAATTTTGAAAACCGCTCTTAGTCTTTGGCTTACATTTAGAGATCTAGTTGAGCTGCAAAGCTCTAGTTGCCATTCCTGGATAGAGACTTAAGGTGCGCACATTTTCATATAAAACATCATTTTATGCATCTTGCTAGTTTTCAAGCAAAATGCGAAAATTCAGGATTTTTGAGGATTTTGAAAATTTTAGATTTGGTTTATTTATTGAGAACCGGTTGAGCGTCAACGCTCTAGTTGCCATTGCTGGATTGCGCAAAAATATTGAAGTCGTAAAACTTTTAATAGGGGCGACTTTAGGAAAAACTCAAACCGACGATTTATTGAAATGAGGACATTTCTGAGTAAAACTGGCAAATTTTTTGGACTTTTCCATCCCACCTCGTAAACAACTGACGTAGTCCCGCTTCAGTCAAGAGAGAAAATAACATAGCGGTTGCCATGGAAATCAGTCTGTTCTTGTCTCACAATCCCAATTTACCAGGGCCAACTCAAATGAACAGGGAATGTTATTTAAAGTTTTTTCATTTAATGGAGCACCAGTTTTTCGAGCTTTCGAATCCATTGTGGAAAATAATTTTTCCCAAAAAAGCAATTTAATAAAAAATCCGAGGCACTTGTCTTTTCACAAACGCCCTTAATCCCACTGATAAAAGCCCAACAAGCGCTTGCCTATTCCAAAATTTTCAACACGAGACTCTGAAAAGCGAGAATCGAGGTTAAATTTGAAGAATCCTCTTTAAAAAAGCTGCATGCGACTCGCAACATCTGCCGCAGTGGACCGAACTGGTCTATACAGCTAGGAATTATCATAATTGAATTGTTTCAATTGGTCAAACCGGACAGTGGTTTTCATCATTATCATCATCTTCAGATGGGCTGATTGTATTTGAATCCTTACTTACCACGAAAAACAGCAGCAGAAGAGCGATCATTTTTATTCAAAAGAGCACCACTCAGTCAGCGCACCCTGTAGGTTCAACTAGAACATTACATCCAACAATCCATTAATGAATTTCGCGCGGAAAACCAAAACTCGCGTCACTAGAAGCCCCGATGATGGTACCCGCTCGATGGTACCTAGAATAAGCTACTGACTGAATTAGCCGGAAAGCTCGCGCCACTAAGCTCTTTCCGCGTTTTTCCGCAGACGGTACCGGAGTCATTAGGTGGCACGTCACGGCCCGGTTAGCATGGGCGAAAAGCCTTAGCAGGGTACTGTTAGGTCGCGGTTGCAGTACATTGAGGGACACACTTTTCTTGGTCTTCAAAGAAGCTCCAGTGGAACCTTTTGAAGCGTTATTGAGCAAGTTTAAGACATTTTCAACGGGGGTTAGAAGTTGATTTTCTCGGTGTATCTTCTGTTGAAGTTGGAGGAGACTTGGGAGCTGTAGATGCGCCCGCTGATCTCTGAGCGCGTGACCAACTTCACGTCCTCCAAAAAGGCATCAAACGACTCGAGACGATGCAGAGGGTCGCTGGAGGTTCGCAGTACGCGCTCGGCCCACGTTTGCGGCCTGGGTATGTTTCTCCTGTAACCTTAAAGACGGAAGATGTGCGATTTTAAATCCTAAAGGCTGTGGGGAAACAGTACCTTTCCTGCGGCTCTCGATGGCTTCCAGCACGTCGTCGTAGTAGCTCCTTCTGTAGTCGTAGATGCACTTGTACTGCAGGTACTTCGGCCTGGAAGCAAGAAAAGACACTGAACACGCCCCTAACGCCCCTGGAAGCTGGCTGATAGTGAAACCGCATGGAAAACTACAAATCATTTATTCAGGAGTCAGATGATTCAGTAACAGTTGCCAAAACTACCAAAACAAAAATACAATTTAACAAGGTTGAAACGCGTCCTGTTCGGGGCTTAAATCTAGAACAGAATACTGGAGTATCTGGTGTTGATATAGCTCTTGCTGTGGTGCAACTGGAATTTGCCGCTGAACCGCGTCTCTTCGATCAGCTTCCGATCCTGCAATTTCTGCCGGAAAATCTCCGCCTGGTTCGAGTTCTTCGTGTAGGTTCTGAGCACGCGTTCGCCCCACGTCTGCGCCACTGGGATGTCTCTGAAGATGCCACGGCACCGTTTGTCCAGATAGTCAATCACGTCGTCGTAGTAGTTGCGCCGATAGTCAGTCAGGTATTTGTAGGGCAGAAATCTGGGCCTGGAATTCATCCAAAAAGCCCTTTGAGCCTTTGGAACTTCATGTCGCCAGCCAAATGTTAGTCAAAATTGTGAAGTTGTTTGCGAAAGCGGAAGTTCCCCAATAAAATGCGCGAAGGGTGGAGGAAAAGTAACCATTAGTTACTCTAGTATGGGCCCCCCTCCAGTATGCGTTACTCTGGGATGCGGTGGTCTAGTATGAGTTACTCTAGTGTGTTTCTAGAGTAACTCGCTTTAAGACTCGCAAAATGAATTAAATTGGGAAACTTTTAGGGCGGCAAAGTTACGATTAGTAACGAATGCTCTAGAGTAACGACTCTAGGAAAAGTCGGCAAGGGCCCCGCAATGAAGTTGTGCCGAGCTGTTAAGAACAACACGAAAAAAGTTCGCAGTGTCATGACACAGCACAACTTTCAAATCAATGGGTGAGTTGCGATTAATCGAGTAGGATTTAGGCAGATTGAAAGCATGTGCTCTGGTTAATATGGAAAAATCAAATTTGGTAAGCATACTTACCGTCCGAAAGCAATCAAACACCCCGGTGAACTTACCTACCTAAACCCTACAGTGTTTTTCCGAAATCGGCTTTTTTGGGCACGCAGTGGCGGATTTTTCCGAGCCTAATTTTAAACGCGTCCTTTAATTACCCAACACTAATTGTGATTGGCCATTGTTAAATTGCTTGCTGGGTAACACAGGTATTTTCGGTGGGGGTATTTTTAGATTTGCCCGAGGCGTGCGACAACAATCTATTAGTGTCATTGCCACTGAAAGACTTGTTTTTGTCATTTTTTTGCGATTGCATACAAGACATGGTTTCGTCGCGATCTTCACACTTTGTTGTGCGAAGCACTTGTATGTAACCCACACTCGAAATGCACACTTACCTAATCCAGTGCTTGAAGAGGAGCAGCTTGTCCGGATCGAGATACTCGTCCTCGCCAGCTGCTTCAGCTGCTGGTGCTGCCGCTTTCATCTTGAGCAGCTGCAGCTTCGCCGCCGGCCGTTGCTTCGGAAGCGGCGGCAGCGCCAGCCGCAGGAGCTGCCGCAGCTGCAGGTGCGGGTTCCGGTGCTGCATCATCTGCAGCTGAGAACCAGTCCGAGTTATCGTCGTCCATGATCTGCAATTGGACGAACTGATTGACCACTGGCGAGTTTGTGATGGACCGCACCTGTGTGCCTGTATGCGCTTATGCAATCCGCTCTCGTTCGCATAGCTCAAGCTAAATGTCACGGATGCCACGCTCTAAAATTACTCCACTCACCTTCGTAATTGCACCACTTGGTCCACTGGCGAACAATTGAATGTTCGACGGTCAAAGTTTTATTAGGTGATGGCGGCCTGCCCCACCACACCCTGTACAATGAGAGCTGCCAATCGGGTTTTGTTGTCATTTTGAGGCTCGATTTAGCCTGGACGGGCTTCCAAATACTGGAAATAGCGATAATTACAGCGACAGCAACAACAACACGTTTCGTAATGAGTAGCCAGCAATTTTCTTTTGAATGAAACCGTGAAGAAAGGGATTCAGGAGATTTGAAATTAAATGTGCAAATCGATAGGAAAGGTTATTTGAATAGGCCACGCCTTTGGGCGGAGCTAGACGGGGCGCTACCATGCTACCGGGCTTTGCTGTAAATATTAATTTAAATATTGATTTGAGTTCTCCCCGAAATTGAGCCATAATAAATGGACAATAGCAAATGAGGTATTTAGTCACGCCCCTAGGCGGAGCCGGATAATCGCTGTAGGCAACTAATGGGGAAAAATGGAAATCTCGCCTAAACAAAGGCAACACGAAAAATCTGTAAAAAAGTCAACACAAAAACCTGATTGGAAGAAGACAATCACATTCATGAGGAACATAATTCTTGTCAGCTGGCCACGCCTCTAGGCGGACCCTGACAATCGCTGATTTACAAAATTTCATATAAACGCAAAAACACTGAAATTTCTAAAGTGAAGTCAACCTGAGGAATATTGGAAATTCGTTAAAATTTGACCTAAAAACTGTTGTTAAACAATGTAAGGTCGTCTGCCAGTGGGCCTGTCCTGTTGGCCACGCCTCTAGGCGGAGCCTAAGAATTTTCAAGCTACTAACTATAAAATACACGCGAAAAAACTATTTTTACTGAACTCTTATTCTATATTTTACAACTTATTAGCAAATGAGCCTGCATTGTTGACCACGCCTCTGGCGGAGCCTAACACTTGGCAATCTGCTAACTTCGATTTAACCCAGAAAAACCTACTAAAAACGATTTTTTTTAAATTCATTCAATTTACGAATGTTGCCACTCTAGAATTTGACTAGAATTTGAAAGAAAAATTGACTTTCGAATGTATAGGCAACTGCAAACTATGTAGTTAGCCACGCCCTTAGGCGTTCCTGGACAATATGCAATATTAAAGCTGAAATGATCCTATAAAGTCCCTTATTAATAACAACTTTCCTCACTTGTTCCAGTGAGGAATCTACACAAGCTCTTGAGAAATGAGCGTTTATTAATTAGTCATCGATAAGCAAACAGTTAGTTTCGAGTGGCTCCTGTTACAATTAGTCGATAACAATGGACTTTCCCACTCAAGTGCCTAAAGAAAGGTGACACTTTGAGGAAATGATCTCTAAAAAAACCAATTGTGGCCTTGACACTTGTGTGTGTGTATGTAATTTCTGAAAATCTTGGCCCTGATTAAAGTGAGAAATGAGCGTTAAACGCGCAAACTTTTGGTCTTGAACCTCGCTCCGAATCAATTTTCCCATGATTTAAGACAATTCAATTTGTCGCCGCTTTATATAAATAGCAGCCGATTATAATCTGAGAGAATCCGACAAATAAATCACTAATTGAAACAAATTGCAGTTGGGTCGGTGCCATCGCGCCTCACGAACGCCACTGGCCCGCCTAACTGGTCAAAGGTCAATTTTTTCATTGTGCCCGTCGACTTTGGAGCGATTTTTTCCGCGGTTCCGATCACTGGCATCGAGATCGGCGATTATTTAATGTCAGTTACACCTTTAATTGTGGTGTCGATGTAAAAATAGGCGATTTTGCGGCTTTGCCAATACACTTTGGGGGTCCACATAAGAAATGTGGGAATCGTACGCACTAGTTGCTCGTACATACGTCAATAACTGCCTAATATCTATCGAGATGTTGTTGTTACGTTATCGGACTTTCCGAAAAACGCGACTGACAATGAAAACAGTCAATTAATCTTGAGAGGTTTATTATCAGGATTTTTTCTGTTTGGACCAGACGCCACTTGTTCTGGCGTCTCTCTGGCCCTTTCACTAGCTCCGCCTAGAGGCGTGGCTTAATGTCCCTTGCTTATGATTTGTCAAGAAGTTTCAGTTCAGTTGCCAGCTACCTGCAGGTATAATCAGATTGTTTTGGGGCCCATCTGAGTGTTTTCTTTGTTAGCGTCCAGCGTAGCTTGGATGCAAGAGCTTTGTAGCTCCGACCAGGGGGCGGGGCCTAAGGTTTCTCTGTTTCTCAACTAGTTTGAGTGCAGTTGCGCAATTTGTCACCTATTTCTGATCATTTTCTCTACTAGTTCCTTTTTCCCCAGTGGAGATTACATAGCTGTGCCTTCTCTAGCTGCGCCTAGGGGCGTGGTCATATTGCGCACAGTTGATTATTTTGAATTTTAATTGCTATTTTAATTTGCCAAAGTCTTTGCCTCTGTTTTGCTTGCCTTAATTAGTTTCAGGAAGTTTCCCTGTTTACTCCCCGAATAGTTTGGGTGCGAGGGTGAGTTACTGGCTCCGCCTAGGGGCGTGGCTTCGTTCTTAAGCCTAATTGCCCAATTGCACAAAATCTCGTACTAATGGAATGTCTTTATTTATCAAATACTTTAGCTTCTACACTAGTCTACATTTACTCGTCGGTAGTTTGGAACATGGACGGTGACATCTTTCGAGGTACCTGCTATATTTTCGGCATTAACATAGCTGGTGTAAACAGTGTTAGCCGAAAGACCGGTAATAGTAACGACCACGTCGGGTCTAAGAAGGTTATCCGTGATGACTATTCGCAAGTTTGTCTCGTCGTTTGGAGCACCTGCAATGTTTACAACCTGCTACAAGCTCCTTGGTTGGTTCCCCAAGCCGACTTACCAAGGGTTCGGATGTTGAGGGCCAACATGGTGCAGAGGTTCTTTTCGTAGGCCTCCAATCTCCATATCATTGTCACAGAGTTCGATGTTGGGGAAACATTTTCTGAAGTGGGCACGTCTGGGACTGTAAATATTCAATAAGTTTTGTGGAGGAGGATTTGAGGAAACCGGATGGTTTTACCTTTGCTGTGCCCAGGAAAAACTACGGTCAATGCCGGGCCCTCAATGTCGGGGTTGCCGATGATGGCGCTCACTTGCAGGCTGTAGTTCCTGCAGGCAGCTTCCTCCTCAAACGCAAAGGACTTTGCGGAGACGAACTGTTCTTGGGGTTTGTTCCGTTCGTCCCAGTAGGACACGCGGTACGAGGTGACGCATCTGCTGGCCTCATCACTTGCCAAGTCCCAGCTGACCTCCATCACATCATCACTGCCCTCATTTTCATCCAGTTCCACGTAGGCCAGTGTTAGATTTGCACCTGGAAACCAGCATTGGTTACCTCCGTTTTTAGACTTTCCCTCACTTACTATCGAGAGGTTCTGTAGTGGCGCTGTAGCTGTCCGAAGGCCCCAGGACAGACTCGCTGGTCAAAGCGTGCACGTTGAAAGAGTAGCTCTTGCACATATCCAGGAAGGCGAAGTTGTAATGCAGGATATTTTTGACCGTTTGCACCTGGAAAATAGTGCTGTCCTCATCGTCCAGTACGTCAACCACGTAGTTGCTGATGGTGCAATTCTGGGGATTTGAGGCCGCAGACCAAGACAGGATGTAGTTGGAGTTGAGCGCCACATTGGAAACCTGGCCTGGAACTGAGGGCGAAAGCTGCAATTGAGGCAGGAGGAGAATTGAATGGTACTTACTGCAGAAGGCGTTTGAGGATGCCAAGAAAATGGCCACTAACAGAGTGGGCGCGAACACTTTCATCTTGCTGGTGAGGTTGGGGATGATTAACGGCTTCCAGGCCGCTCAGGCTTTTATACTGAGCGCATCCAAGATAGCTGAGGTGGAAGTAAAGGGGTTCTTTATCTAATCTCCCGGTTTTTTTCGGCAGGGTTACGAAATTTCCCCTTTGTCTATTTGTCGCTTTGTACCAGCCAACCAAACTGGCTCCACCCCAATCACTGCTGGAAATAAAATGGAGTAAACAACAGTGCAAGTGCAGAATATATAGAGGATAATTTCTGGAAGAGTTTGAATGGAAATTTTTGTCAAATCAAAGTGGACATTCATCATGAAAAACGCAACTAGTTTCAAGTGGGAGAAATGATAAATAAAACCGTTGGTTTTCTGCATCCATTGTGCGATTGAAGTGGACAGATAGATGAAATGAAGTGGCTTTTTAATGCCACAAAGTCCTTGAAAAGCTGGTTTTATTATATGAAATATTGAAAGTTTTATTGGGAAGCCCCCCAGAAAGATGATGCCCATGGCAATGGCATAATATGCAGAGAAGTTCGTCTGGCTCCTCCTGGGGGCGGAGCCAAAGATGCGACTGAGGTTTGCCTGATGACAACGTTTCGGTTGGTAGTATCTCCAACCGTTTTCAAGCGGACGCTGGAAATGTTTTCCGAAAAGTCCGAATGAACCGTTCAACGTCAACAGCATGTTTGGCTCCGCCTCTAGGAGGAGCTTGACGACCTCCCTGGACTGGACCTTAGACCCTAGAATGTTTGGCCCAATGGAACCAAAGCAATGAAGCGGTTTCCAAGTAAAATTGAAGTGTTGTGGTCACTAAACGCGGCTAATTAAAAAAATTGACGATTTGTCATCAACCATGTGGAAAAACAAGCGATTGAAACACCGAGGGACTAGAAAATCCACTTGAACTCTTTTATCTGCTCGCTTCGAAAACTCGAGGATTTTTCCCACTGGAAACCATCAAACTGGATATTGAAACAAGTGCCTACGTGACTTTCTACTAACTTGCTCGAGAGCAGAAGCGTTTTGTATGCTTAACTGCCAAAAACTCTTGAATGTGTATAGAGTACAGTTCACTTCAAGCAGTGACTTAAGGCCACGACCAATGGCAGGAGCTGATTTCAATGGCTCTTCAGGCGCCAAGTAGACAATAGATTCGTCTCAACATCTTGCCAAAAATTTGAGATTAGATAAAAAAAAAAACCTCTTCACTCCAGCCTCAGCTATCTTGGCTGCGATCAGTATAAAAGCTTGAGCTGACTGGAAGCTGCTAATCATCCTCAACCGCACCAGCAAGATGAAAGTGCTCGCGCCCACCCTCCTAGTGGCCATTTTCTTGGCGTCCTCAAACGCCGTCTGCAGTAAGTTCCATTCAATTCTCGTCCTGCCGCAATTCCAGCTTTCGCCCTCAGTTCCAGGCCAGGTTTCCAACGTGGTTCTCGACTCCAACTACAGTCTGTCATGGTCTGCGGCCTCAAATCCCCAGAACTGCACCATCAGCAACTACGTGATTGAAGTGCTGGACGTTGAGGATAGCACCATTTTCCAGGTGCAAACGGTCAAAAATATCCTGCATTACAACTTCAACTTCCTGGATATGTGCAAGAGCTACTCCTTCAACGTGCACGCTTTGACCAGCGAGTTTGTGCTGGGGCCTTCGGACAGCTACAGCGCCACTACAGAACCTCTGGATAGTAAGTGAGGGAAAGTCTAAAAACTGAGGAAACCAATGCTGATTTCCAGGCGCGAATCTAACACTGGCCTACGTGGCACTGGATCAAAATGAGGGCAGTGGTGATGTGATGGAGATCAGCTGGGACTTGGCAAGTGATGAGGCCAGCAGATGCGTCACCTCTTACCGCGTGGTCTACTGGGACGAAAGGAACAAAGCTCTAGAGGACTTCGTCACCTCAAAGTCTTTCGCGTTTGAGGAGGAAGCCGCCTGCAGGAACTACACAGTGCAAGTGAGCGCCATCATCGGCAACCCCAACATTGAGGGCCCGCGATTGACTACAGATTTTCCCGGACACAGCAAAGGTAAAACCATCGGGTTTCCTCAAATCCTCCTCCACCAAACTTACTGAATATTTGCAGTCCCAGAGGTGCCCACTTCGGTAGATGTTTCCCCAACATCCAACTCCGTGACAATGATATGGAAGGTGGAGTCCTACGAAACGAACCTCTGCACCATGTTGGCCCTCAACGTCCGAACCCTTGGTAAGTCGGCTTGGGGAACCAACCAGGGCGCTTGTAGCACGTTGTAAACATTGCAGGTGCTCCAAATGATGAGACAAATTTGCGAGTACTCATCACAGACGACGTTCTTAGACCGACGTGATTGTCACTCTTACTGGTCTTTCACCTAACACTGTCTACACCAGCTACGTTAATGCGGAAAATGAGGCAGGCACCTCGAAGGAGGGTCACAGTTATGTTCCAAACTGACGATGTTGAGTAATGTAGACTAGTGTAGAGGCTGAAGTATTTGAGAAATAAAAAACATCCTAATAGAGCTGGAGTATTGTAGAGCAATTACGCTCAATACTGTAGCTCCTCCTTGGGGCGGAGTCAACATAACCTTAATTTTGGAGCATTTTGCTACTTTTTTGCGAAAACTTCTCAAACTTAGATAATTAAGAACGAATTAATTGCATGTTATCCAGCTGGGTCTGGGGGCGAGGCGAAGGGTTACATTACATATTTGATGGCTCCGCCCAGAGGCGTGGCTAAATTGATCTTCCATTAAAAAGTTGTGAAGAACTTTCAGCGACTTGTGGTGTAGATGGGAGGAAATAACCCTTTTATCAGTTCGAAAGCGTTGATGTTTCGTGCTAATAATAAGCGGAAATTATGCATTCCTCAGGCATGCAATCAAGTGAAGTAGGTGATTCGGATGAATTGCATGAATAATATTCCTCAGGAAAACTGGAGCAGGGGAATCTTTAACGTTAAATTATGCATCTGCATTGTGATTAGAAGGTTTCGTAATCAATTAAAAGTGTTTTAATTCAGAAATGGTGTAAAGTGTGTTAAGTGTTTTCTTGGAAAAATCGAGGCTATGGGAGGTTTTCAGCAGTGAAATTTTCTGTTTGATTTCTACTAGCGGTACTATGCGTGGTCAAAGTGCGCGAATCGGCGCGCCGTTACTCATTAAACGGAAAACTGGCCAGTTATTATGCCCACTAAGCGATGAAAGCCAATTACCGATACGAAATTAATATGGTAAAAATCGAAGCGGCATAAGATGCCCCAAGATGCGCTTCCGAACTACGGTTAAATAGCGCACTTTACCGTAATTTCCATATCGCGTGGCCACATTAATCTAATTAACAAAGAGTAATTATTGCTATTATTGGATAACGCTTAAAGGGGCCCCGTTGTTTAACCGACAATTCAGCTAAGGCCGCATTCCCATCGGGTCGGACCGATCACAAGCGGCCAGATTTCGATCATGGAGTCGATCATGGAGGAAATTTTGGAAGGAGTTTTGTAGGGCAAGGCCCCATTTATTTGTGGACCAAGTTCGATTTTCACCCATCTTCAGGCAGTTTTCAGGAGATATTTATGATCGCGTCGGGTTTTGCAGGCTGGAGTTTACCATTTATTTTACTCGGGAACTGGCGAAATTAGAAAGTGAATTGGGGGGGCATTTTGTAGGACAAGGGCCCCTCTACATGTGGACCCAGTTTCGATTTTCAACCATCTTCGGGAAATTTTTGACAATTTTTCAAATTTGCGTTTGATTTTCGAGGTTGTTTTTGCAGGCCGGAGTTCGGCATTTATTTATTTAGAAGCTAAGAGAAAGAGAAAGGTTCGCTTTTGTACCCATTTTATAGGGCAAAGTTTCGATTTTCAGTCATCATCAGGCAATTTTCAAGAATTTTTCGGGATTGCATCTGGTTTTCGAGGTGGTTTTTACAGCCCCCAGTTTATCATTTATTTATTCAGGAAGTTGCAAAGGTGGAGAGTCATTTTTTATAATAATTGTAAAGCAAAGTCTGCTTTATAAGTGTGAAACGTTTCGATTTTGAACCATCTTCAGGAAATTTTCGGAATTTTTTTCAAATTTTGCGTTTCTTTGTGCAGGTCGGAGTTTAACCGTTACTTCTACGGATACCGGTCAAGCTTGAGTTTTAATTTTGAGTCATCATCAGGCTATCAAGGTTTTTTAAATTTGCGATCGAATTTTGTGGATGTTTATGCAGACCTAAATTTGGCATTTATTTTCTCAGAAACCAGTTATGTCGAAGATTCACTTTCGGGTATATTTTGTAGGGCAAAGTGCGTTTTATTTGTGGAAAAAGTTTCGATTTTGGGTGAAAATCAGGCTATTTTTGAGATTTTTTAAGTTTACAATAAAATTTTGTTGTTGTCTATGCAGGACAAAGTTTGGCATTTATTTTCTCAGAAACTAGTTAAGGTGGAGGTTCACTTTCAGGTGTATTTTGTAGGGAAAAATACGTTCCATTTTTGTGGAAAACTTTAGATTTTCAGTCAAAGTCAGGCTATTTTTGACGTTTTTTTCAAGTCTGCAATAACATTTTGTGGCTGTCTATGCAGGCTTAAGTTTGGCATTAATTTTCTCAGAAACTAGTTAAGGTGGAGATTCACTTTCGGGTGTATTTTGAAAGGCACAGTACGTTCAATTTGTGGAAAAAGTTTCCATTTTGAGTCAAAATCAGGCTATTTTTGACATTTTTTTAACTTTGCAATAACATTTTATGGCCGTCTGTGCAGGCTTAAGTTTGGCATTTATTTTCTCAGAAACTAGTTAAGGTGGAGGTTCACTTTCGGGTGTATTTTGTAGGACAAAGTACGTTCCATTTGTGGAAAAAGTTTCGATTTTGAGTCAAAATCAGGCAATTTTTAACATTGTTTTAAGTTTGCAGTAACATTTTATGGCTGTCTATACAAGACTAAGTTTGGCATTTATTTTCTTAGAAACTAGTTAAGTTGGCGATTCACTTTCGGATGTATTTTGTGGGGCAAAGTACGTTCCATTTGCGGAAAAAGTTTCGATTTTGGGTGAAAATCAGGCAATTTTTGACATTTTTTTAAGTTTGCAATAACATTTTGTTGTTGTCTATGCAGGACAAAGTTTGGCATTTATTTTCTCAGAAACTAATTAAGTTGGAGATTCACTTTTACGTGCATTTTGCAGGTAAAAGTACGTTCCACTTGTGGGATAAGTTTCGATTTTGTGTCAAAATCAGGCTATTTTTGAAAATTTTTTAAGTTTGCAATAACATTTTGTGGCTTTGTATGCAGGCTTAAGTTTGGCGTTTATTTTCTCAGAAACTAATTAAGTTGGAGATTCACTTTCGCGTGCATTTTACAGGGAAAAGTACGTTCCATTTTGTGGAAAAGTTTTGATTTTCCATCAAAATCAGGCTATTTTTATCATTTTTTTAAGTTTGCAATAACATTTTGTGGCTGTCTATGCAAGACTAAGTTGGCATTTATTTTCTCAGAAACTAGTTAAGTAGGAGATTTACTTTCGCCTGTGTTTTGCAGGGAAAATTACCTTCAATTTTGTGAAAAACTTTAGACTTTCAGTCAAAATCAGGCTATTTTATAATTTTTCTAAGTTTGCAATAACATTTTGTGGCTGTCTATGCAAGACTAAGTTGGCATTTATTTTCTCAGAAACTAGTTAAGGTGGAGGTTCACTTTCGCGTGTATTTTGTAGGGCAAAGTACGTTCCATTAGCGGACAGAGTTTCGATTGTGGGTCAAAACCAGGCAATTTAAAAATATTTTTTAAGTTTGCAATAAAATTTGGTGGTTGTCCATGCTGGCCTAAATTTGCCATTTACTTTTTCAATATTCAGAAAATTTCTCAGTTTCACTTTAGTATAAATTTCATAGGGCAAAGGGTGTTCTCTAAGTGGAAAACGTTTCGATTTTGCCTCATCGTCAGGGAGTTTCCAAGAATTTCTGCACTTGTTTATGCAGGCCAGAGTTTCACACTTATTTTCTCCGAAATTTGTCAAATTACGAATTGCCTGATGCATTAGTTTTTTATGGCATAATCCCTTTGGTCAGCTGCAAAAGTTTCCATTCTCAGTCATCTTCAGGCAATTTTTCAATGGGGTTTGCCGATTATGTTCTCCTGTTGTTACTACTTACTCCTAGTTTTACAGCTTCCACTTTGTCAGGCTTTTATTTATGCACTTACTATAGGTGGTATGACTGGGTTAACACCAAAAAACTCTGTTTTGTGGTTGGGTTGAGGACATGGTTTTCGATTGAAACACAACAGTGTCATCTTTCTGAGCTTTATTCTATAAATTTTAATATGTTCTATAATTCTTTAATATTTACAAAATACACACAGTAGTAGTAGTAGTAGTAGTCCCAATTAGTTAATACGGTCTATAAATGCGACATTTATTAAATTCCTATCAGCTAAGAAAAAACTAAAGCTCCACTAAGTCGAAAACAACATTAGCGAACAGTTGACTGTGCTTTAACCAAGTGAACCGATCCAAGCCTGAGCGTGGAATTACAATAATAGCGATATAAAAATATATTGATAACACAATTTCATTATTACTTAACGTTATTATAAATTCACTATCTAAATAGGCGTTTAGAAACTATTTACACGAAAACGGACAAGTAGCGATTAACGTTTCCTTTGCACCTCTTCAGACCTGACCCTTAGCGGTTTCCTTTCAGTAAACACCGGCTTGAAGAGAGCTGGACATTCGCGCGTCTAAACATGTGCAAAGCAAACCGAGGCAGGACATGAAAGCCAGTTTATTACAGCACATTACCAATCAGGTTCGATCAGAATTGTTGCTTCTGAACCGCAAATGTACACAATGATATGAGACTAAGTTAACAATCATTCACCGAAACGAAATAACTCCTGGGCGGTTTTGTGCGGTTTTCTGGCAGTGAACTTCACACCTTCGATGTTGGCTAACTATAAAGAGATATTTAGCTAGAAACCAGCAGTTAACCAAAAATCTACAGACAATATAACAATGGCGGAAACCGTAGAGCACCCACAAGGGCCTTTGAGGACTTGGCTGGTTTGCAGCCAACTGGCTCACAACCCCTCCTACCCCTATATCACTAACATAGCAATTATTATTATTAATATTATTACTAAAACGTGCAAGTTAAATGACTATCAATAACAACAAATGTAAACCCAAATGTAACATGTAAAATTGCGATTCGTAACTGAAAAACTGTTAATTCGTAATGCATAAACAATCATATGCAGGTTGTATGGCAAGTCACCAGATCCCAGTAAACATGTAAATAGAATAAATGCATCTAATGCCAAGACAGTTCGCATACAGGCAGATTCAGAAATTGCGCGCCCAAAATACAACAACCACTACGTCCTAACTAAGCTCTGGGCTCTAAGCATTTTGAATCTCTCTGTATATTCCCATTACTATAATTAAACAAATGAAAGTGAATCACATAGACGCACATCCACAAGATCTAGTCAAGAGTTGTGGCCTGTACATTTGGAGAGGAGAGTTAGGGGGACAACGTCCCAGAAGGACAGTTAGTGCCCGGCTCTCCAAACAGGTCCACACGCTGCTTAATTAACAATAGATAAAATGCCTACTTAACTCTATTAGAGCAGAGTACATCGGCGTTTTGGCTTCGGTGGCATCACTGGACACAGTACGGCCCTGATCGCTTCGTTCGAATACCGTTTTAAGGCCTTTCTGTGTCAGCGCCGAACATTCCAGGTACTTAACGGCGCTGATTCTTTCGCCATCGCCAGACCCTTGAAGAAAAACACTATTGAATTTGTCCCAAGAAAATTTAAAGATGTCAAAAACAATCAGTCCTTCAGGACTGTGTTGAAAATACACACTACTCACTTGCGGATAGGTGATAGGAGCCAGTTTCTTGTCCTTTAGCTTCTCGATGGTGATTTTGTCCTCTCTCAGATCCAGCTTGGTGCCAACCAGGATGATTGGCGTGTTGGGACAGTGGTGTCTCACCTCCGGGTACCACTGGAAGCAAACAGATTAAATTCCAGACGTTTTACGATCAAGAGGCCGATCATACCTTGGCACGGACGTTCTCAAACGATGCCGGATTCACCAGCGAGAAGCATATAAGAAAGACATCGGTCTGAGGGTAGGAGAGCGGCCGCAATCGGTCGTAATCTTCCTGGCCTGGCCGTATCCCACAGGCCCAAGTTGATGGGCTTTCCATCCACCATTACATGGCCGAGTAATTGTCGAAGACGGTCGGGATGTACTCGCCTGGAAAGGCGTTTGTTGTGTAGGAGATGAGCAGGCATGTTTTACCCACAGCACTGGAACAAACAGTTAAAAGTCTGAAGAATCATTTTACTAATTGAAATGAAAATATTTCAATCTTTTGCAGCATTGGATTATTTCTTCCTGCAAAAGAAATTCCTGGGTTCCAGTCAATATTATTGTTTATTAGTTAAAACATTTTACAAATACGTTTCGGTGTCTTTCTCCACCATCATCAGTTTGTATGTATGGCTGTTTCTACCTTCACCTTTGGCAAGCCAAGTGAAGGTAGAAAACAGCCATACATACAAACTGATGATGGTGGAGAAAGACACCGAAACGTATTTGTAAATGTTTTAACTAATAAACAATAATATTGACTGGAACCCAGGAATTTCTTAGAATTAAGTTGAAATTCAGTCAGGAAAGTATACACACTGGTTTATTTCTTCCGCAATAGTCGATTTATAACAGTGAGAATGCCACTTGTTGACTCACGAACCCTTAGAAGCCCCCAGGAAAGTTACCAAGTGAGATTAAAACCCAAAAGTGCTTAGTGATAGCGATGTGGGCTTGAAGATTAGAGCCTGATGGCCTGGGCAAAGACTGGTCGAAATCAATGGTTTATCTAGGCAAACGATAAGCCCTAGCGTTATCATCCGAATTGGGGTGACTGGGAACGAATTATGTAGCAATTAAGGCAGGAAGCGCTGATTCACATCTCGCTGACTGTTGCTGCCAGATTGCTGAGCCCTCCGAGCGATTGGTAAACACGAGCTCAGTGGGTGAAAGGCGACGTGTAGCTTGTAGCTGACTTACCCATCGCCCACGACGACACACTTTATGGCCTGCATTTCGGCTGGTCGGAACGACTGTTATTGCGAAGCGAACATAAAAAAACACAACTTTTTACACAAAACTTGGGTGTGTGAGGTGTCAAAAGCTAAGCCAATCCAGCAATAAAACGATGGGCACCGATCCTACACATAATCGCCTGGTTTCCACTCGACACTACGGGGCTCGGGAGGCTGAATTTGCGTCGTGTGCGCCTACTTAAACCAATTCGGAAATTATAACCATTTATTTTTAGAATGTACGATTGATTCTACCACCCGCAACAGAAAAAATCGCCGTGACAAATCGACTGTCAGTATCTATGTCACTGCCACTGTCACCAGTGGCTGTGTTGCCAGACTGCACCCTTATGAACCCGTTCGATTTAATTTTCAATGCCTTTACTGTTCTAATCAAATATTATTTTCAGATTCACATTCAACCTCCGCTGGTTTTCTGTTGAGGCAACGTTCGAAACTCTGCACCTTGAAGGAAATGGCCCCGGTTGGTTGCAATAACCCCAGGATTGGCGCTTGGGATTTGGGAAAACAGCGCCACAAGCGGCAGCGCTGTAGCATCATTTAAGTAGTTTGTCTAGTTCGCCGCCCGGATGCCAACCAGTCACGCTTAAAAACACGGTAAGCCACGCCCCTTTAATTCGCAGTTTTTTGCAAATTCCCTCCAGATTTAAACCACAAGGGATTTTTGCAAAAAATATATATATATTTCCTTGAACAAAATGAAAAAACTAGCTAATTCCCACAATGGGTTTGGGACGAGTCTTAAAAATCAACTTGTGCTTGATCACGCACCGCACCTGGTACTCAGTGTCGCCTTGGTCGTTGCGGTTTTTCTCCAAAAGGGCAATGGGCTGCTCCATTTTCACCTCCTTGCCATAGAGCAGATGATGGCCGATGATGAGCAAAGGCTGCCCCTGCTTGGTGTAGTGGAGGTCGCCGATGAATTTGCCCTCAAAGGCCGTCTCGGACTGCGACTTCAAGTCCCCCTGCAGCTCCACTATGCCGTACTTGTCTGTGGGGCCGCCGTCCGGTCTGCAAACAAGAAAAGTTACTGATATTTGGCCAACTTCCTGGGGATTTGGTTGAAGGAATGAAAGAAAACCACTGGGTTTTAGTATACAAACTTTTATAACGGGCTTAACAATTGTTAGTATCGGAATTTCTTGAACAGCGGGTGCTTGTTGGTGTTGGCGGACTTTCGGAAACTCGTAATAGACGGGCGTCGTCCGCTCCTGACATGGAGCCCAAGTGGCCAGAGCGGCGATTACCGGGGCCTCGCGGCCCGCCCTCACCGGGCATTCTTTCGTCTTCGCAGTCGATATCGCTAGCGGCCAGCACCTGAAAAACTCCCATTAGAGGCGAAAGTTCTTCGCGACTTTTTCGCTCACTTGTTGCAGCAACTGGCCCTGCTCCTCCCTGGTTTTGTACATCATGTCGGGCTCCTTGTCCATGCCCGCTAGCTTGGTGATCACCTTGTAGCTGTACCCTTGATTGACCAAGAACCGCTGGCGCTTCCTCGAGTAGTTCATTTCCATTGTGTCCTGAAAGTCCCGAAGTTACCCCCGATCGGTCTAGGCTAAGGGGTTTGCCACTCACCTGTGAAACCAGGGTGTAGAAGAAGGCGTTGTACTCTTCAGCGATTGCACCTTTTTTCGCTCTCAAAATCCTCCCCAAGCGTTGAGCCTCCTGGCGCCTAGAGCCACCATGGGAGGAGATCTGGATGAGAACATTGGCCTCGGGCAGATCAAAGGAGGTGTCGGCCACCTTGGACACGAAAATCGTGTTCACTTTGGGGTTGAATTTGAAATTCTGCAGGATTTGAATGCGCTCGCTTTGCGTGGTCGGGCCGTAGATGTAGGGCTTGTTCATTTTGATTGCGTAGTGTTTCAGGGCGAACACATTGTCGGAGAAGACGATGGTTTTGTCGCCGCGTCGCTCATGGTAGCGAATCAGGTACTGGGTGGCTTGGAACTTCTGCGGGTTCATCACGTAGAGCAGGAGCCGCTTGCTAGTTTTGCACACCAGGTATTCGCGGTAGAATTCGGGCGTCATCGGGCACCACACTTCGGCACATTGCACGCGGGCTATAAAGCCCTTTTTCTGCAGCTCCAGCCAGTTGGCTTCATATAGCTTCGGGCCGATCAGGAAGTTTAAATCGGCGATTTTATCGTCCTCTCTCAGCAGGGTGGCGGTGAGCCCCAGCTTGCAGTGCGACTGCACTATCGTCAGCACTCTGCGGAACATTTTCGCTGGGATTGTGTGCACCTGAAACAGCTGGGAGTTAGAGCGCCACATTAGAGTCGCGCTACTCGACTCACCTCGTCCAGCACCATGATGCCCCACTCCTGCTCCTGCAGCCACTTCATCGTCTCAGCCTCCCAGGACCGTTTTTGAGTGTGTGTTATCATGGAATAGGTCGTGACCAGCACGCTGCAGCCCTGCAAAGCTCCGTGTAGCTGACTGGAGACAAATGCAGCTGCGCCACTTACCATTGGTTTGTCTTTGGCTTCGGAGGTGAATCTGCAGATCATGCTGTCGTCTGCAGTGGACCACATTTTGAACTGTTGTTTCCACTGTTCGACTGAGACCCCGGAATTGCATAGAAGCAGGGCGCGTTTTCGCACTGTGCAACAGGCTGTGACTCCTACCTGGAAGTGTTGTAAAGTGCTCTGTGAGTGCTTAGCTCTAAGAACTCATTAGGAGAGGAGCAGAATGAAACTTACCAGAGATTTGCCAGAACCACAAGGCAGCACAATAACCCCCGATCGCGCCCTGCCATTACCAAACATCTTCCTCAGGCTCTTTTCCTGATAGGGCCTCAATACGGCCGACGGTCTCAGATCGATGTTGATGTCCGGGTTTACTGTGTCGTTCCTAAACAAGTCCTTTAGCGTGGTTCTGGGCCAATGGGATTGGGGTTTTACCTGAAGTCGTATTCGGCCAGCAAAGGGTGCTCCAGCTCAATGCACCTCTTCTGAATCACCTCGATTTTCTCCTGATTCACTTCGAAGGAGACGGTTTCGAGGTTGGCCTCGTCTTCCTCGTCCTCATTGTCCATTTTCTCGTAGAAATTGGTGATGTCGTCCGGGACGTTGGTGGCTTCAGCGCCGGCCTCAGTTGAAGGGCCGGGCTTCGCCCCGAAAGTTGGAATGTTCTTCTTTTCCTGCACCTGAACCAACCATGGGTGTTTAAGGGCAATAAATCACGCAAAAAGCTCCTACTTGAGTGATCATTTCCTCTTCGGCATCGCCCTCCACATTCCTGCGTAACCTGCACTCTTGAATCACCGGGTCTTTGAGCAGCTTTTGCAGAATTTCCGGAAAGGGGCTTTCGACAAAGTACTTGTTGTGCTTCAGCACCAGCTTGACTTTGCCGTAGGACAAGGTACACAGCCTTATGAACTCAATGATGCCCTCAGGACTGTGGTTTTACTGTGAAGCACCAGCATTAAAGGAGGTTTTTTGGGGCTCGCGGCCACTCACCTCAGTCTTTTCAAGTATTCGACAATGTCGTTTGTCTGCAGCCCGACGCTTACGGCCGCATATAAGGAGTAGGCAGTCAGCTTGTACTCGTGAATGTGCTCAGGGCGGCACACTGGCTCAGAAATAGCTGCAAAGAGCAGCTGAAGGCCTCAGATCTTTCAGCAGGCAAACCGAGTACATACCTATCAAGAAGTCATGTGCATGCTTGTAAACAGGTGAGAACGACTCCAGGAAAATGTGGCCGTTGGGGGCCACCCACAGTGGCCTCGATGCATTGTCGGGCTTCAATTCCATCTGCAGTCTGTAGTCTTTGGCCCCAAATTCATCCTCCTGCACTTTTTCATCGCTTTTCTCCGCATCTCTAGCCGCGGCATTAGGCACCGCTGCCTCTTCTCCGTCTAGCATCAGCAACAAATTTAGAGGGGGCCCTTCCGATGGAGGCCCACTTACCTGCGGTGACCTCTTCCTCATCAGCAGGCCACGTTTCTTCTTCCTCCTTCTTGCGCTTCCTCGAAGCCCTATCCGCTTTATATCCGGAGCGCTTGGGGGGCCCCATTTTCACTCAGGCACTTAACACACGCGCACTTAAGCCGAAACAACCGAAAACGTTTGCACAATGTTGTGAGTGTTTGAGCTTGGAGAATTTCGGTAAATTCTACAAGGGCGAGTGTGCGGATATTCACAATTGGTGTTTTTCTAACTAAATTGAATTGAATACTTACATTTTAATGACTATAGGCATGACTGTCTTCAACTGAGCAGAACCTGCCATCATCTGTTGTGGCTGGAGGAGTTTGGTTGTTTTTATAGGTTAATTACTGACAAAAGTGACGGGAGTAAGCGGTGTTGTCGCTTCGATTTTTTTAGAGTATTTTTTTAATATGAGCTAACGGGTAAAGGATTTTTGATCAGGAGCAAAAGGCTAAAGGGCCGCATAAGATCTAACTCACACATTCAACGCTAATTGCTTTCATTCTAGATAATTTCTCTTAAATCTCCAAAACTCGCCAAATTCAAGAACGCAGTTTTGTAGCGCGGACCTTAAACACAAGCTAATTATTGCAAAATTATGCATCCAGCGTCCAGTATTTGCAGGTAATATTTGGGTGCGCAAAATAATGTCCACCCTCATTGCAATTAGCACTGGGGAAAGTTAAGGGAGCATTCGTGGACGCGGCACAAAATTCAGTGAATTCATTAGTGGGATTATATGCAACAGCGCCCCAATGTCAGTTTTTTATTATGACTTTTCGTAGTCCCTACCTTCAACACAGATCACAGAGGTGCAATCTGTCATCTGTGATAAGAATTTTAACCTATAATATGACATTTTACTGAGGTTGTGGTGCACACCTGGCAACGCTGTTCAACAACCAAAGGAACTACCCCAGTTCATTCGTTGGCAACCCTGACCATGGGTTGGTAACCAGGACGACGATAAAAGGGGCGCAATACCAGGCCCGAGACACAGACTGTAGTCAATCGGTTGTATTATCACAAAGGGCTCTGGAGGTGAGCACGTGGTTACCAACAAAAAGCCGCGCGAAAGCTTGACTGTGTCTCGGGCCTGGTATTGCGCCCCTTTTACAGTTGGTCGTCCTGGTTACCAACCCATGGTCAGGGTTGCCAACGCCGTACAACGAATCAACTGGGGTAGTTCCTTTATTACATGGTTGTTGAACAGCGTTGCCAGGTGCTCTTCGTTATCCTAACTTTGTTTGGTAAAATCCCTACGCTCCTGGTTTCTAAAAACAAAGATGCAACGTGATTGTGTTATGAATCTGAAAGGGATAAACATGTTGGGAGCAGCAAACGTTTGTTTAATTTTAATTAATTTGTTTAATTAATAGTGTTTTTCTGCTGTGAATTGCACTCTAAATTTAAAACTCCAAAGACATTAATAAGTGGATAAAGCCATTGTAACATTTGTAAGAGTTTGTATTTTTTTGCAGATTCCCCGTCAGTGTCGCCGACAATTACTGAGATGGATTTGGAATCAACATTTTTTTGGTGAGTTTCACTTCTATTAGATCATTTTTCGCTTTTTTCTTATCATACATCGTGAAATCCTCTCTAAAGAAACACCCCGTATGTATTTTCTTTGAGAATGGATTTTGATCATTTTTACAGTTTCTTCATTTTTTTTTCAGTTGCCGAGTTCTCGACAAGCATGCGACATCACAACGATTCAATAGGAATCGCTCAATCAATCGCTCTGCGAAGGATCATCGAAAGTGCAGAGAAAGTGCTTTAGTTAATATTAATAGTAATAATTATTTGTGATTATTTGTCTAATTAAATTGATTTAATTCCATTTTTATTGTTTTATTTTTTATATACACCTCTCTCCCCTAAAACATTCTGCTCCAAGTTTCAATCCAGATATCTGCTCGCTACCTCCTTGAACATTCTGCTGCCCTGATACAAATCGAATTATCGTCGAACGACTGAAATTTCCAATGAAACTGTGCGAAAACTCTCCCTTGCTCCTGATTTTCTCGCTACCTCCTTGAACATTCTGCTGCCCTGATACAAATCGAATTATCGTCGAACGACTCAAATTTCCAATGAAACTGTGCGAAAACTCTCATTGCTCCTGATATTCTCGCTACCTCCTTGAACATTCTGCTGCCCTGATACAAAGAAAAATTTCGTTTTGCCATTCAAATTTTGCAAATAGAGAGCTACTAGATCCTCATAGAAAATAACGTAACGTTAAACTCCTGCTCCTGATATCGACTCGCTACCTCCTTAAACATTCTGCTGCCCTGATGCAAAGAAAAATTTCGTTTTGCCATTCAAATTTTGCAATAGAGAGCTACTAGATCCATGTGAAAATAACGTAACGTTAAACTCCTGCTCCTGATATCGACTCGCTACCTCCTTAAACATTCTGCTGCCCTGATACAAAGAAAAATTTCGTTTTGCCATTCAAATTTTGCAAATAGAGAGCTACTAGATCCTCATAGAAAATAACGTAACGTTAAACTCCTGCTCCTGATATCGGCTCGCTACCTCCTTAAACATGCTGCTGCCCTGATACAAAGAAAAATTTCGTTTTGCCATTCAAATTTTGCAAATAGAGAGCTACTAGATCCTCATAAAAATAACGTAACGTTAAACTCCTGCTCCTGATATCGGCTCGCTATCTCCTTAGACTTGCTGCTGCCCTGATGCAAAGAAATTTCGTTTTGCCATTCAAATCTGACTAATAGAGAGCTACTAGACCCACGTAAAACATTACGTAACGCTGAACTCCTGCTCCTGATATCTGCTCGCCACCTCCTTAAACATGCTGCTGCCCTGATACATATACAAAGTTCGTTTTGCCATTCAAATCTGACTAATAGAGAGCTACTAGACCCACGTAAAAAATCCATAACGTTAAACTCCTGCTCCTGATATCTGCTCGCTACTACCTTAAATATGCTGCTGCCCTGATACAAATAAAAATTTCGTTTTGCCATTCAAATTTTTTTTGCTTCTATTGCTTCTTCTTCACGGGTTGGCAATTTTCAACCAATTTGATTAACTTGGGTTTAAAAGTTGTTAAAAAAAACTGATGAGATTCTTGTAAAAGTCTTTATTTATTTCAACAAAAATTACACACTTATTTCGCAATTATCATACAAAAACGTTCTTAGTTAAACGGCTTCTGCCACTTGTTCCTGCAGTGTTCTTCAGGACGTCTGTCTCTGTAAGTGTTTTTTAGCTTAATTTATGGATCAAATTGCTTAATTTAAAGTGTTCTTACCACTTACCAATTTATTTAAATGTGCTCCTTCCATTTATTTTACAAAAATTCGTCAGGGGGTAAATGTAAATTTTCAAATTGCGCGCCATTCCCAAGGGCCAGAGCTGTCAAGATTCTCGCATGCGAAAATAATCTGGGCTACCGCCACAGATCACAGAGGTTCACACTATGTCATCTGTGGTCTTCAAAACCGATCATTTCCTATTAAAAATGAATTAGTTCAATAATCCAATTGTGAAGGTGCGTGAAAAGCTCCGTTTGTCGTGATAGATTGACCAGAAACGCGATCAATCACTGCTGACGACTATGTGGAAGAATCGCCTACAGCCCCCTTTGAGCAGTGTGTTTAGTTGGCAAAATGGTTAAAACCAGCCCTAAAAGCAAGTATTTACGCCGATACCGAACGTGTTTTATCATAGGAATAGTGATTTTGTCGCTTCAACTGCTGTTGGTGGCCAATTTCCTCATTCTGAACAAGAACACTGTGGGGCCTGAGAACTGGGAGCCCTCAGACATTGACAGGGACTCAGGGTCGAATAGCGAAGCCCTGAACTCTGCGAGGCGCAGCGACGATGAGGAAACGAACCTGCTGGCGCCCCAAACGAAGCGGGCAGGCAATGGGAGCATTCAGCTGAAAGTGGAAGACTTGAGCTTCGAGTTGCCCTGTCAGATAGGGAGAAACAGGCGCTGAGCGCCCTGAATCGAGCCAAATCGCAGCGGTGCAAGCAGCTGATTGCCAACATTACTTGCCTGGCTTTGGAGAATCAGCTTTATCCGACTGAGCTGCGATCCAGCTGCCCCAGTGAACAGTTTGCGGCTGGGAAGGAAATGGGCTGTTTCAAAGACGAGAAGAACTTTCGGCTGTTGAATGGCTACTTCGGAGTCAGTAAAAACGACAACTCACCGATCTACTGCATGAATTTGTGCTGCAATCCGGCTTTCCCTATGCAGGGGTTCAGTATGCGTAAGTTAACAGGTTTTCCTGGTAAATTTACGGTTTTTTATTCAGATTATTTCAGACAGGAGTGCTTTTGCGGCTCGGACGAGCCGCCTTCTGGCTCCAAAGTGCCGGACTCTTCATGCAACATCAAATGCCCAGGGGATGCACATGCGACCTGCGGGGGATACTATACGATGAACATCTACCAGACTGGAATCAAAAGTACTTTTTTAGGGCTGTAACTAGAAGAGGCAAGTTAAACGGGGCTTTAAATTGTCGCAGGGTTTGTGCCGCAAACTGCCAACGAGACGCTGCAAGCAGTCAAGCCACGGAAAATCGCGTTCCTGCTCACATTGAATGGGAGGGCTTTGCGCCAAGTCCACAGGCTCCTAAAGCTGATTTACCACAGGAATCATTACTACTACATTCATGTGGACGTGGTGAGTCTAGGACGGTTTGCTTGGCTTTTGCAGAATGGCAAACGTTGGGGGTTTTTTAGAGGCAAGATTACCTTTACCGGGAGCTGCTGGCGTTGGAAAAATTCCCAAACATTCGGCTGACGCGTAAACGGTTTGCCACCATTTGGGGCGGCGCCTCGCTGCTGGAAATGCTGCGCTCCTGCATGCTGGAGCTGCTGCAAATACCTGATTGGTCCTGGGACTTTATTCTCAACCTGAGCGAGTCGGATTTTCCGGTGAAACCGCTCGACAAACTGACGCAGTTTCTCAGCGCCAACGAGCAGCGGAATTTTGTGAAATCGCATGGCCGCGAAGTGCAGCGATTCATCCAGAAGCAGGGCCTGGACAAGACGTTCGTAGAATGCGAGTACCGGATGTGGCGCGTTGGTAACCGGAAGCTGCCTTTGGGTATCCAGATTGATGGTGGGAGCGACTGGGTGGCCTTATCCAGGCCTTTTGTCCAGTACGTTGCCAATCCGGAGCCCGATGAATTGGTTTCAGGTAAGGTCTCAAAACGATGGCCTTTGACTGCTTTCAGGAATTCCACCTTGCTTCACAGGGCTGTTGAAAGTGTTTCAACACACCTGTTGCCAGCTGAGAGCTTCTTCCACACGGTACTGAGAAATTCGAGGTTTTGCCACACTTACGTGGATAACAACCTGCACGTGACCAATTGGAAGCGCAAATTGGGCTGCAAGTGCCAGTACAAACATGTGGTGGATTGGTGCGGATGCAGCCCCAACGACTTCACTCTGACGATTGGGCCAAGGTTCTCAATACACAGTCACGGTAAATGCAAGTGTTTTTTTTCTTCAATTTTTTATTTTTTTGTTTTTTTCAGGTTTTTGTACTTTGCACGAAAATTCGAGCCCATCATCAACCAGGCAGTCATACTGCAACTGGAGCTCTGGCTCTATAACCGGGCCAAGCCGTCCAAGGAGGTACCATTTAACTATTTGTTTTCCCTTGGCTTCTTCCAGTTCTGAAGGATCTTTTGCGTTTTCAGGTGGCCAACTTGAACTCCTACTGGCAAAACCTCTACCACCACCAGGACCTCGGAGTGGCTTTCGACGACAGTCTGATGACTCTAGCGGGGAGCATCGGCAGACGCTCGCTCAAGTCTCTGAGCAACAGCAGCGGCTCCTGCGACTTGTTTCTGAGCAGCCTGCAGCAGATCAACAGCTTCCACTACAACGACTACTACAAGTACAGCCTGTTTTTGCTGGCCAGTGGCGTCGAAGTGGCAGTGAAGCCGATTAACAAGCTGTTTGTGAAACCCAGTCCGCTGGTGAAGCGTTTGGCCACTTTGCTGGTGAGCACCGAGTTCGATCAGAAGGAGCAACTGAGCAGGAACTTTCTGCGCAATCTTTCGCCCTATTCTGATCCGGTGCTGGTTTACAAGTTCAGCCCCTTGAAGGGGGCGCGGCTATACAACTTGACCTGCCTCTGGGTGGATCCCATTGGCGTGCTCAGGGATGTCTCGCTTTTTTCTGTGGACGCAAACAGCCTGGTTGGGCATGTGAAGGCTGGCATGAAGCAGCCGCATTTGCCTGGTAAGTCGCCCGAGCTTACGGATCGTAGTAGCTGGAGAGCTCAACTCGTTTTTTTCAGGAGTTTGGAAAGTAAGCTCCTGCATAAGGACTCGCTTCTGGCTCAACTGTCGTTCCCCATCTTGCCTCTGCAGTTTTTGTCTGGAAGGCCCATTAGTAGCCTCGAGGTTTCCGCGCAGCATTCTAGCTTGGGCCAGTCGGCAGGCCTGCCCAATTCCGACTACGCCAAATTCCTGCCCATTGCCACTCAGCAGCAGACGCTACTGGAAAAGGCCAACAGGAACGCCCAAAGACGCAATGCCAGTTTCCTGGCCTGGATCGACAGTCTAGTGGGCGCTTTTTACGCGATCGAACGCGTTTGTACCACTGCAGACAGTCGAGTGGGTGCCTGTGGGCTAAAAATCGCCCCTTGCAGGACTACGCAATGGAGCAGCCTGGCGCCTGATCCGAAAAGTGCCATTGGCGACATAAACGCTACCACCGGCATGTTTGATGTGTGGTGATCACTCTAGGCAATTCTAGTTACGAAATCCTGATTAATTATCGGAATAAGGTGATCGAGATCTGCTCAATGCCTCTACGCAATATTCGCTCATCTTGTGCAAACCTAGCCAATAAGACTTGTGATAAAAATGGTGCTCAATTCTATAATCTAAGTGTGATGATTGTAGCCGAGGCGGAGTTGAGATCATTTTCGAATTTATGATGTTAGCAACATTCCACCGTGATGCCCTTAATGTGTTGATTGTCATGCCATAGTTTTCGGTTCCTTAATGATTATGAGTAGGTACTAAGTGACCAAAGAGAGTGTAGAGTCATTTTAGTTCTGTAAGGATATTTTTGTATTCGATACTCAATAGATTGGGCAACGAGAGTGTGTAGTTTTGTCAGTAAAGTTTCCTGAGAATTGTAACTCCTGTTTTTTTTCGTAGCGATTCACGGTTGAGTTTGTTGACTGACTAAAAAACTGTTTTAGTAAAAGTTATCTGTGCCTGCTTCCTGGTAGCGGTTCAAGCACGAGAACCTTGATTTTTTTTATATAACACTTCCTATTCGACTACTACACTTGATATTTGAGGCGCAGCCCGTAAAACTATACAATTGCCGCAAGGATTTCAACTTACCATAAGTCGGCGCTTCAGGCCTTAAGTATGAGTTTCATAGACAGTCAATGAACTTCCCTGATAGCTGAAATGTGAGCAGCAGCAGCAGCAACCAGCCAGCCAGCGAGCGCTGAAATCCCATAAATAAAATCATTCATTTTATCCGATGACTGTACCCATTTGCAAATCGTTTAGCTGGTGGGAGATCTCGGTTTATGGGAGACTTTCTCTTCGGTCTTCAGTAGTATCTTCGACACCAGCGATTAAAATGCATGTAAATCGTACCGTCTGGCAGCTACGCGCGTGTTGATGAATGAAATCGGCGATTTATCTTCCAGCCAACTAAAAAAGAATATGTTAGTTTGGCCATAAATTCCCGCTGTGTTGGAATGTGTGCGAATACGTGATCTGTCCAAGACTTTGTGGTAAAATGCGGCATTTAGTGAAGATTGTTTTAGTGTTGGGATTCTACACCTCTTGTGCCATTCGGCCCGGTTAGTATGAGTGCTTTGCCTGCCAAAACCGGTTAAATTCAGGACTATAAAGAGGGCCCCAAAAGAAACCTGGTTGGTGTCGCAAAGCCATTAACTACCAAAGCAGCTGATGCGAACGCTTTTACTTTATAATGCCGCCATTCAAATCGGCCAATTATGCCTAGTTTGGAACCCTGGAATTCTTGTGATTTTTGTCGGTTCTGCACACTTCAAGGCCAAACGTGGGAATTCATCAATAAATCCAAAAAAAAAATTTGGAATTTTCACTTTATAAATAGACGAGGCCAACGGATTGCACACAGATGCAGTTTCACGTCCATAATCATAACTTATTACATTACACGGTCTGCATTCAGGCCAATGGCACACATCGTTTGTTAGTTGCCTATGCAGCCAGCTCTTTTTCATAAAAGTCGCACTTCCAATAGGCTGAAGAGCTCCAAAGACTTGAACGTTTCACGCTAACCTTGTGCCAAATTACCAAGCAAGTAGA